>PVKV010004350.1:0-82041 GCA_004027835.1 Alouatta palliata | reverse complement strand
TTATTGTGAGCATACTTTTTAACGCTGATTGCATTTTTCGTGGTGTTTCATAGTTCTTTTGCTCTGTATTTCTTTTAACGCTATAAATATTCTCCTTGTCTGTGTGCTCACTGGGTGCTTTTGTAAAAACACCATACTGGAGCAGAGCCATGGCCAGAGTGGATGTACTGTCTGCGGCTGATCCCATTGCAGTGGCACAGCTGAAGAGCTGCACCAGACAGGGTGCCCTCAAGGCCCCAGCCCGCCACTTCTCTGCTTGGCCATTCCTGTGTGGTTAAGGACGACTGGGGTCCTTCCAGATTCTGTTGTAACTAATGCTGTGGTGAACATCCGTGTGTGCATTTCATATTTGAGACTACTTCTTGGCACACAATGTTAGAAGTAGGTTTGTGATCAGTGAGCCTTGTTCTTTTTTTTTTTTGTAGACGAGTCTCACTCCATCGCCCAGGTTGGAGTGCAGTGACACGATCTTGGCTCACTGCAACCTCTGCCTCCCAGGTTCAACCAATTCTCCTGCCTGAGCGTTCTGAGTAGCTGCGATGACAGGTGCCCACCACCACACCTGACTAAATTTTTGTATTTTAGTTGAGACGGGGTTTCACGGTGTTGCCCAGGCTGGTCTCGAACTCTTGAGCTCAGGCAGTCTGCCAGCATCTGCCTCCCAAGAGCCTTGTTCTTTTAACAGCTAATTAATTGGGGTGTTAGAGAAGTCCTGCCAAGCCTGGGAAGCAGAATGCTCAAGAAAGGAATGGAGCCTCTGAAATTTAAACCACGAGGGGTTTAGAGAGACGTTAGAAAAGGAGACACTTCTAAATGTGGGCCTGAGACTTGACTGCAGTGTGTGCCGTGGCCAGGGCTGCTCCTGTCTGGGCTGCAGGTTAGGTTCTGCCCAACCCAGGTGGAGGGGACTACCTTGTTAGTGTGGCTTGACTCTGATTGTCCAAAGAGAAGTGTGCATGAGTCCCGTTTCAGTAGATGTGAAGTCATTTAGACAAATTCATGTATTCCTTTCCTTCCCTTTGAAGGTTCTCGAGTGCAGCAAGGAGGCTGTTTTTGTCTAGGTTCTAGCCCCAAATCGTGACTTTAAGCTGTTTGTTGGGCTTGGAGGACCTGCGATTCCTGGAATGTCTTCAGAATCAGCAACCATTGTCTCGCCTCAAACAGTTACTGCTGTGGTGTGGCCCTTCTTCCTTGTTGAGACCGCAGCCTCTGCAGGGGGATCTGGCTGCCTGGGAGAAGGAGACATTGTTGTCCATTAAAAGTGGAGGAGGAGGTCCTGCTTATTGACCCACCCTTTTGCTTTACTCAAGCAATTTATTTTGTTTCCATCTCATTGGGTTAAGCTGCGCATTGGAGTTTTTCTGCCAGGCAGATGCTTGTTTTGAGAGGTTCTGGAATGCTGAATTAGTAATAATAATAAATAATTGGCTGTTTTGACCACGTAATGCTTTTTGCTGTGGGTTTTCTATATCTAAGTATGTTTATGAGAGACAGCGAGGGCAAAAGAGAGGACATGGTTTTGTTTTTGTTTTTGTTATGAGACGGAGTTTCGCTCTTCCTGCCCAGGCTAGAGTGCAGTGGCACGATCTCGGCTCACTACAACCTCTACCTTCCGGGTTAAAGCGATTCTTCTGCCTCAGCCTCCCTAGTAGCTGGGATGACAGGTTCCTGCCACCACGCCCAGCTAATTTTTGTATTTTTGGTAGAGACTAGATTTCACCGTGTGGGTCAGGCTGGTCTCGAACTCCTGACCTCAGGTGATCCACCTGCTTCAGCCTCCCAAAGTGCTGGGATGACAGGCGTGAGCCATGACACCCGGCCCAGTGTGTTTCATTTCTGCATTGTGTGTCTCATCAAACTAGGTGGGCCTTGATGTGTGGCTGACTGGCCAGTGGCAGTGTGACCGTTAACCCTCGAACTGTGGGGTGACAGTGGCTGGGCACAGGCCTCTGAGGAATGTGACTCTCCCCATGTTGTCATGGCCACTGCTGCCTTTTTGATGCCTCCCTGAGAGGGGTGCAGCAAGGCTGGCTGGGGCCCAACTGGATGCAGGGATCCCTCTGCCGTCACTGGGCCTGAGTTGGTCACCCTGGATCATGGGCTGAATTCTCTCCTGCTTCAGCTGCTCTCCATGCGAGAGTGCTGCCCCTGCCCACCCTAATTTGGGCAGTGCTGGGCACGCTCCGATTGGCCCCTGTCCAGCTATGGCATGTCTAGACTTCTCCCTGTAGCCAGGGAGGGCGTTCACCTGTGGCAGGGCACGTGCCCCTTTCCTCTCCATACCCTTCCATTTCAGTGGCCGGTCTGCACAGACCCATCCCTGACTTCATTTCATGCTCCTATTCCTGCTTATATCCGTCTGTTGTCCATGCTTGTTTTTTCTATACAGTTCTTGATTTCCCACCTGACAGCCACACAGCCAGCATCCTGTGCTTCCTTCTCACTGTCTGCAGAATGGCTGCAGCTTTGGCTCTGGCCTCTGTGCTTCGTGGTGCTCTCCTTTTCTGTCCCCACCTATGCCTTCCCCATCTCTGTGCAGGCAGCCGGGGGCATCCTCGGCCTGTTACCATCTCCATGGCTCTGCGGACGCTGCAGGTTTCCATCCCTTCACCCCAGACAGCTTTCTGATACTTTCAGTCCTGCCTGTCTTTTGTTGTCGTTGCTGTTAGCATCTATGTGTCTGGTTCCTGACCCAGGACAGAGCACTCTCGCTGCAGTGGGAACACGGAAAAGCTTCTGCCCAGTGGGGTTTACAGCTGGAGACACATGGCAGGTGCAGCACAGATGCCCCTGGACTTCAGGAGGCAGCAGAGGCTAAGAACATGCGAGCAGGCAGCCTGGAACCTGGGTTCTCAGGGAACCTCTCAGCAGACGGCCCAGCAGTGACATGGAGAGGCCATCAGTTTGCTTCATATGGTTCTCACTGAGGCCCAGGGAACATGGGGAGGGCTGGGCCTGCCTGGACCCTGGAGGAAGGCACTTCACACTCTCCTTCACCTCTTTATGCTTTACTTGCCATTTCTTTTGAAAAACAATGAACTAGTTTTACTTTTTCTAAAGTTTTTAATTTTTCATTTTATTTTTGCACTAGGGCCAGCCTTCCAGCCCCACCCTCCAGCCCACAGCAACTTCTCTCTTCACTCCTTCAGCCCCTGTGTTGCCGGGAGTTACAGACCCTAAAATGTGTAAATGTGTCTACCACAATGCCACCGCCCCCCAGCTCACCTCACAGTCCCCTAGCTGCCAAGAGGCCTCTGAGGTAGACAGGGTTGGGGGCCAGCACCCCAACAGTCCCCAGGTTCCAATTTCCGTGAGGTCCCTAGTTGCTACCCTTGGCCCCCATCATCATGTTTTTAATGTTTTTAATTTAAAAGACATCATTTTTTTTAGTCAGTCTTGCTTTGTCACCCAGGCTGGAGTGCAGGAGTGCCATCTTAGCTCACTACAGCCTTGACCTCCCAGGCTCAAGTGGTGATCCTCCTGCCTCAGCCTTTTAAGTAGCTGGGACTACAGGCATGTTGCACCATGCCTGACTAATTATTAGGTTTTTTGTGGAGATAGGGTCTCACTATGTTGTCCAAACTGGTCTCAAACTCTTGGGATCAAGCAGTTCTCCTGCCTTGACCTCCCAAGTGTTGGGTTGACAGGCGTTAGCCACCACCTGGCTCCCTTAACTTTTCATTTTGAAACATTTCAGACTTTTTTAAAGAGTTGCAAAAAACAGCACAAAGCAGGTCCCCTCCACCCTGCCTCCACAGCATTAGGGCAGCCACCCTGTGAGGACATGAGCACAGACACGGCCCTGCCTGCTTATCTGCAGGCGAGATTCAGATTACCAAGTGTCCCACTCATGTCCAGACTGGTCAGGATGCTGCACTGCACTCAGCTGCCCTAACTCCTCAGTCCCATGTAACCTGGGACAGCTTCTGCGTTTTTGTTTGTTTGCATGGTTTTTGTCTTTGACGATCTCGATACTTGTGGAGACTCACAGCCTGTTGGTTGGTCGAGTGTCCCTTGTGTCAGTTAGGATTGATCTGCAGTTTCCTCATGATTCTGTCTTTTGTTACGCATTTTCATCAAGAATTCCGCAACAGTGATACCACGCCCTCCTTGGCACGTCCAGTGGCCGGCCGTGGTGGTCTTTCCACCTCTGTCCTGGTGGTGGTTTGCCTTGGTTGCTGCACTCAGGTGGCCTCCACCAGGTCTGACCATGGTGGGTCATGGCTTGCCTTTGAAGCTATGTAAATACCATGTTTTTCATCATTCTTTGCTCCCACTGATTTTAGCAACCATTGCTGCTTCTTCCCTGAAGTAGTCGTTACCGTGGTGTTCGCTCACAGTGAGGACCTTCTGTTTCCATTATTCTTTCCACATTTGCTGATTGGGAGTCCTGTGCAAGAAGAGTGCCTTCTGCCCCACATGTGTAGTTATTCTGTTTCTAATACTCATGTAGACTTGGGGATGTTGGGTTTATTCTGGAGGTCATAATCCATCATGCCATTGTTGGCTTTCTGGCCCTGTTAGTTCCCCATTTGCCCACTGGGAGTCTCAGGCTGGCTCCTGCATCCTCTCCACATGTCCCTGTTGCCTGTCAGTGTGTTTTCATTTGCTGGTGCCGCCAGGCATTCCAGACACAGTGGCCGCTCACAGCTTTGCACTCAGCTGTTTTTCCTGGGAGCCCTGCTTCCCTTTGCAAAGTGATATTTAGAGACCAAGACCTTGGTGCTAGGAGTGCTTGTCACTGCTGAGCCCTTCCAGTACCTCAGGAGCTTGACTTTGATGAGGTGATCAAACGCTCGGTTCTCTGTGGCAGTGGCTGAAACAGCACTGAGGTGACGCTGTTCTCTGGAACACAAGTTCTCTTCTGAAAATCTAAGTCACGCTCAGCTTTTGCGCAGAAGCTTAAAGGAGGGTTGGCCTCCGGGTATAATCAGTGTATTCTGTGTGGTTCGCTTACTAAATGTTCACATTTGCTGTCCTTGTTTGAATATGGACTCTGTTCTTTAGGGTTGAAGCAGTGAGGGTGTTTCCGATCTGTTCTTCAAGATGCCGTACCTGCTCCATGGCTTCTCTTGTCTCCAGAGCTTTTCTTGATGGAGGTGTCTCACTTCATGGTCTCTGAAGAACTCCAGTCATTAAGCCATTTGTCCAAGTGCTGAGCTTTATGCTTCTCCCGTCTGGAGTACTTGCCTCTTTGGTATCCATGTGCTCTGACCGTTCCGTAACTGGTTCCATTGCTCCTTTATCCTGATTAAAACCTAAGGTTCCAGGGAATCGAAGTTGAAGTTCATACACAGAGAAGAGCTGGGAAGGGCAGCTTGCTTGTTCGTGGCCTGCCTCTTTTCTCCTTTCTGGTATCCTTGGAAAGGGTCCACCTCGCACAGAAAGCTGCATTATTTTAACCCCTCCACTTTTATCATGGAATTATTTTCCAGCATGGAAAGGACTTTGAAGCGATTCAGAACAACATTGCACTGAAGTACAAGAAGAAAGGCAAGCCAGCGAGCATGGTGAAGAACAAGGAGCAGGTCCGCCACTTCTACTACCGCACCTGGCACAAGATCACCAAATACATCGACTTTGACCACGGTGAGTATGCCACGGGCCAGGCTCTGGGGTGTGCACGGGCAGAGCCGGCTTTCGCCTGGAGCACAGCTTCCAGCAAGCCCGCCGGACCTACTCTCTGGCATTTTGTCACCAGCTGCTTGGCTCCTCGCTTTGCGGCATTTGGCTGATCGTGTGCCGTCTAACTCGGTCAAACCAAATTGCCGGGAAGCAACCCACATCCCAGGCTCCGGGGTTCTTTCCACTGCTTTTCTGAGCTGTGGTTTATGTGTTTTCAGTTACTCTGAGTGTTCATGGGTTCTGGGTCCCTGGCTCACCTAGAGCCTGTGGTCTCCACTGCAAATGATGGCACTGTGGTCCAGTGAGGGTCTTGGGCTGTAGGCACCATGCCTGGCTCTGGTCTTCCTGGGGGACAGCCAGCCTTCCCTGGTTTCTTGCTGTCTGTACTGGGACCTAGGTCTATGCAGGCCCTTCTTCATTCACGGGACCAAGTCATCCCCAGGTATGATTCTGGCTCTGGCTCAGAGCACCTTTTGTATGGTGATGGCTTCTCCAGGCGATGCTTTGTCCGTCACTGTCGCTGCCTTCAGGAGGCCCAACCACCTGCTGCCTGTGCCTGTCAGAACCACCTCTCCAGCAGCATCCCTGTGCTGGGCCCTGCCCTTCTTGCAGTTTCATGCACAGCATGGTCCTTCCAGATGCACCCGCGGGGCTCCTTGCTGCCTTCTGACCCTTCTTTCAGATGTCTTGCGTTCCGATCCAGGGTACCTGGACTGTGGCTATGCCGCCACTCCTTGTGCCCTTGCCTGTGCCTCGTGATGACCTAAAGTCCCTCGCCTTGGTCATTCCCTGTTGTGTCCTCTGGGCAGATTATAGTATCTTGACCATGGTGTGTTGGCATTGCCCAGAGCTTTGGGAAGAGCCAGTACCCAGCTCCCCTGTCTGACTGGGGCAAATCCCGGAGGGCCGCAGATAGCCCCTGCCCACTGTGCGACTTCTCCACTGAATAACCTCCACTGGGAGTTGTCGCTGTTTCTGGAGATCCATGGAAACAGCCGTTGGTCTCTGCAGGTTAGGGGTGCCCCTTGATTCAGGTTTGCTGCTAATGCGGCTTTGTTTGTTTGCTTTTGGTGTCTGCGTGACCATTAACGTAAGATTTTCTGCTGACTTCGCTTGTTTATGGCACATTACCTCCATTTTGTCCTATATCTGCTACCTGTGCTGATCTTCTCATGTCCAGCGCACTTGTTTATTTGGAATCTCAGCACTGATCGGATCCTGTCACCCAAGGCTGTTGTGATTAATGTCAGGTTGTGGTGAGTGGCCTCGTGCCTTCCGCAGTGGCATGCAGCACTGAGTTTTCACTGTCGGCCTCTTTCTGTGTCAGCTGTCCTTTGCGCTCTTCGTTATTGCCTTTGTGAAAGTCAGCCCATGAGAGCGGATCCACCATCCACAATGGCTGGTCTTGAAAAGCTCTGTGCGGAGGAAGCTGGCCAGCAGTGGAGGGGACTGGGTGGCTGTTTGGTAGACGAGGTATAGAGAGAGATGGGATTGCAGGAGATTCGGTCCAGAGTGCTTTGGGTGAACCACCTGCGGGAGCGTGGGCAGCGTCTTCGGACCCTCAGGCTCCCGACATAGACTTACCTGTTCTGAGGTTCAAGTGCACGTTCTGCCTGCCCACCCAGACTCTCTCCCATGTCAATTTCAGAAGGCAGTCAAAGCAAATGTTTTTTTTCTATTTTTTTACCTTTCCCTGTTGTACAGCCTCCTAATCCTAAACTTCCTAAACTGGTGTGTGGAGGCGTCATTCTCTTTGGCCCTTCTCTCCGTCTAGGGTGAAGGGATTTTAAATGCTCCCTCACACCTCTGTGGGTGTCATACCCAACACAGGTCCTTTCCCCTTCTCCATGTGGCTCCCTGTGCTTCCCTCCCTCCCTGTTTCCCCCTCTTCCTGATCCGGCACAGCAGGCTCCTGCAGCCTTGGTGTCTCCTGTTCGTGCATCTTGGCATGACCCCACATGACGTGCCTTCTTCCTGTTGAGCCCACTGTTCCCCTTGGTTCTCTGATGGCCCTGATCATCTCTCCAGCAGGGCCGCCTGCCTCCGTACTGGTATGCAGTGGCGTTGGGGTTCCCGATGCTGTCTTGCCCAACAGGAGCCCGAGGCTGGAGGCCACCGGGACACTGCGAAGTGACTGGCCCCATGGACTGTCATTGCACATCACAGTGGCAGCCTTTCATGTTACATGTATTTTTTAGCATGCTTTAGAGTTTTATATTGTCTTCTGAAACAGTCTTGCTCTGTCGCTCAGGCTGCAGTGCAGTGGCATGATCTCGGCTCACTGCAGCCTCCACCTCATGGATTCAAGCTGTTCTCATGCCTTAGCCTCCCAAGTAGCTGGGATTACAGGCATGTACCACCACACCTGGCTAATTTTATATTTTTTAGTAGAGACGAGATTTCACCATGTTGCCAAGCTGGTCTCAAACTCCTAAGCTTAGGCAGTCCACCTGCCTCGGCCTCCCAAAGTGCTAAGATTACAGGCGTGAGCCACCGCGCCCAGCCTGTGCTTTGGATTTTTGAAGAGTGCACCGTGTGCACTTTATTGTGGGTTTGTGTGACTCATTGAGTGGAATAAGACACAGAGCCGGGGCAAGTGAGGAGCGTGAACGGCGCGGTTCGGGAGCCCTGACCTTGAGTCTATGTTCGTCTTGTTAATCTCCCGTGGTTTCCATGCACATCCACATCTCCCTGCTGGTGTCCATTGCTCGGCAGAGATTTGGTTTCACAAACTTAGTAAGTTTGGATGAGGTGAGTGTGGTTCCTGTCCCTGAGTGTGGTACAAAACATGAGGTGCCACCCAGGAGGCCATGGGGTCAGGCAGGGTACCAGGGACGCCTCCCGGAACCCCTGCTTTGTCCCAGGGTCCCACCTGCCTGGGGGCCCCTTGTCTGTACTGTCTTCCTCCTGGTGCTAACTTTCTTCTCTCTGGGTTGTGGGTTTTTTCTTTTTGCCATTTCAAATAGTGGACTTTTAAAAATATGTTTTAGAAGTAGGGATATTATTCACCCTTTTAAAGTGTACAACTTAGTGGTTCTTAACATAAAGTTATGCAGCCATGGTCTCTCTGTAGTCACAGAATGCGTCCATTGCACCAGAAGGAAACCCTTTGCTGGGCGCTGTCAGTGTACTTCCTATTTGTGTGGATGTTTCTACTCCGGACGTTTCATAGGTACGGGATCACGTGCTACGTGTCCTCCTTTGCCAGCCTCCCTTCACTCAGCACAGGGTTTCAGGGTTTGCGTGTGTTGTAGCATGTGCTAGCCCTTTTTTTGGCTGGATAGTCTTCCATTGGGTGGATGGCCACATTTTGCTTGTCTACTGAATAGTGGATCTTAAAGCTTCCCGAGTCATGGGCTCCTTAAAGAAAGTCTGATGAGGCTGGGTGCGGTGGCTCACGCTTGTAGTCCTTTTCCCGCCTGGCCCCAGGCTGTACAGATCTGTCCCGGGAGGGCACAGGTGAGTCAGGAAGGCAGCATCCTAGGTTGCAGGGCTGCTGGCCTCACCTGTGTGCAGAGATGGATGATGGGTTTAGTGCCAGTCACATCCACCGCCTCCACAAGAATCAGCTGTTTGGAGTGTTCTGTTTTCTCCTCCTGGGGATGTTTCTTCTGCCTATTAGGAGTAAATTTCTAACTCTCCACTTTGGTTTGTTTAACTTTCTATTTTGAAAATTGCAAACACAGCACCGTGTTCTCGACACTCTGCCCAGTGTCCCCTGTGGTTGACAGCCTGCGTGACTAAGGTACAGGGAGCAGATACAAGAAACCACGTGAGCCCGGCGTGGCTCCCAGATCGGAGCCGCATGGCACCTGCCTGCATTCCCCTCTCTAAAGCCGCCTTTTCTTCTGTCTCGCAGTGTTCTCTCGAGGCCTGAAGAAGTCTTCCCAGGAGCTGTACGGCCTGATCTGCTACGGCGAGCTGCGCAAGAAGATCGGGGGCTGTGAGTACGCCACCTGTGGGGTTGCCCGAAGCTCCTCCCATCCTTGTCACCTGTGGGCTTTAGTGCCCAGAGTTGCTTCTGTTTTCCCTCTGACTTTTATCCTGAAAAAATGTAAATAATAGAAGAGGTGAAGAATCTGATGGCTGCCATGCTCTTTGGCTTAGATGGACCTTCTATCACTGACACTGGTTATGTTTGTTTTCTTGGCTGCTCTGTGCACATGCACCCATGGCTGATGGCTGCTGTGCTGTTTGGCTTAGATGGACCTGTTGCTGATGTTAGCCACGTTTGCTGTCTCTCTCCATGCTTACGTGCTTGCATGCACACATGTTTTCACATGCTCTGCACTCACCTCGCCTGTAAGATGTCATGCAAGCCTGGAATACCTCCACCGGCATCACCTCAGAGCATGCTCTCCTGCATAGCCTTGATGCCGTGGTCACACCAAGACTTTTAGCATTTACCACACAGATGCAGTCATCTTCCCTAATTTCTAGCCCATATTCAGATTTTCTAAAACATCCCAAAATATCAGTGAGTTCTTCTGTCGAGGGCCATTGCCTTGCATGTAACTGTGGAGTCTTCCTTGGGTGTCTTTGACCTAGAGCGGCTGTACTACCTGGGCTTCTGAAACATTGCATTGGGACCCGCCTAGGCTGTCCTCACGCAGGGCCTCGCTTGGATTTGCTCCAGTTGTCTCCTTGGGACCAGACAGCCTTTAGACATTTTTGACACGTCCTCTAGGTAGGGACATTGTTGTCTTATGAGGCGCTTGTGCCCAGTGCCCCTCAGTCCTGCCTCTTCTGCCTGACTCCAGAAGAGAGAGCACACTTGGGCTGTCCAGTGGGCACTCTAGGGCGCACACCCACGGGGCTGCTTCACAGGTTCAGTGGGATACTGCTTGACCGCATCAGCTAGCATACCGTAACTCAGGACGGGCGGTGGGGCTGACAGGACGGATAGAGAGCAGTCGCCCTGTGTGTGCCCCGCCTGTACCGTACTCTGCCCCCTTGTTGCCTCTCCATACCTTGCTGTGTCCTATGGGGTGGCTGCTGCGAGCCAGCGTGGCATTTGTGTGTGGGGAGGCCCTGCCCTACTGCACTTCCCCACTGGATCTGTCCCCTCTGGGCCCAGCCACACCTTCTCCTCCCTCCTCTAGCCTGCCTGTCCCAGCCCTCAGCTCCAGCACCCACATCTGTGGCTGTCGTGTTCCAGCTCCTCATGCCCATTCCTGCTGCCTCTCATCTGCTCTCTCTCAGCCTCGGGAAGCATCCCAGGCTCCAAGGAGTTTACGCCACAGCTCTTCCAGCTCTCATCTTCCCCAAGGAAAGGAAAACCCTGCCTTGACCATGTGTTCCCACTGAGTGTTGCCTGGTCCTTCTGCCCACCACTTGTTCCTCGTTCCCTCCATAGAAGCTTCTGGGAGGTGGAGGGTGTCCAGGTTCTTGGCATTTTGAACAAAGAATTGGACAAAATGCACAAAGCAAGGAAAGAATGAAGCAACAAAAGCAGAGATTTATTGTAAAAAACCAAAGCAAACTCCATGGGGTGGGAATGTGCCCAAGCAGAGGGGCTCAAGAGCCCTTTTACAGAAGTTTCTGGGGTTTGAATACACTCTGGAGGTTTCCCCTTGGCTATTTGGTGTATACCATATGTAAACGAAGCAGTGGCCTGCCATCAGAAGCTGAAGTGAAGTACAAACATTACACCCTATGCAGACATGTGGCTGTGTAAAGCAGCCAATGAGAAGCTAAAGTGGTTACAAAGTTACAGTTCTGTGCAAAGGAAGAATTGGCCCCACTCAGTCTGATTGGTGGCTTACAAAGTTACACTCCTATGTAAATGTTTGATTGGTTGCTTTCTGCTTGCCGCAACCGTAGAAACAAAGGGTGGGGATTGCAAAAAGGAGGAGCTTCTGGTCCTTTTGTTACTTAGGTGTGGAAAGTTGGGGTTTTCCTTTTGATTTAGTTCTAGGAAGTCAGCCTGAATTGGTGTTAGGTTCCCTGCCTCCAGACACTATTCTCTTGCCTCATGAGGATGCTCAAGTTTGATGTAGATAAACAACTCAATTGCTGAGTGAGGGGCACACTTTGCACCCAGGCCTCTGCCCTTTATCCAGGAACGGGCGAGGTGAGGCACGGTGACCCCGTGGTATGCCACGCCTGGCCAGTTTCCATGACTGGTTCTTTTCTTGGTGCCTCGCCTGGCGACTACAGCCCTTTCCCGTGCTTTTCATTCCTTCCTGAAGTTCTGCTTCCATCTGGCTTTGTGTTCCTTCATCCTGAAAAACATCCTTTATTTCTTGCCATGCAGTTGTGCTGGCTGTGAATTCTTATTAGTTATCTGAAAACTCTTTATTTTCATATTCATTCTTAAGAGATGTATTTGCCAGATAGAGAATTCTAATCTGACAGGTTGGTTCTTTCGTCGCATTGACGCTGTGGTCCACTGCCTCTGGCCTGTGCTGCTCTGATGAGAGGAGTCAGTGGTCATCTGTGGCCTCATTCCTCCGTGTGAGGTCCATTGTTTGCCTCTGGCTGCTTTGACAGTTTTGTCTTTGGTTTTGGTGTTTAGCCTGCCATTTGTGGAGTTTTTTTCCTGCCAAACATGCAGAAGAATTCAAAGAATTTTACGGCGAACACCCAAGCACCCACCACCTAGTTTCTCCTGTTAATGTACTATGGTTGCTTTCTCGCACATCTTGAAGATAGTGAAGAGTCCCGAGCAGGTCAGAGGAAGTGGGGCATCTGCTCCAGGAAACTCAGAGGGTGTTGGTGTCTTCATTCTGCAGACCCTGGGTGCCCTGGGGTTGCACACTGTGGGCCAGAGGGTCAACACCGGACACTCAGTACGAGTCCAGCAGGAAGTGTGTGCGGGGCAGATGTGGTGCCTGGAGGAACTAGCCATCGAGCCATGCAGATAGGGATGAGTGGAAGGCTGGCACTGGGCAGACCTAGGAGGGAGCTTTTGGGAGGACACATCAGCTGGGCAGAGTCCAGGTAGTGGGCCTGAGGAAGGGGCCAGGCAGGGGCGTTGCCAGCCTTTCAGGTGAGCGAGGGTGACGGGGCAGCTGACACGAAGGTGTGGCTTTGAGGGAGGGGCTGCAGCTACTGTAGGGCTGTTATTCCAGAGGAACGTTAGTACTCAGTAATGGGATTTGAGTCTATATTGAACAGAATTGTATGGGAACTTTCAGTGACTTTGCTCCTAACTACATCACTGTCTCATTTATTTTTCCATTTAAAGGTATGGATGACAAGAATGCGACAAAGCTGAATGAACTCATTCAGGTTGGGTAAGTCCCAGTTTCCTTGTGAAATGTCACTTAATCCTCTGGGTGTTTGTGTCTTTTCTCTAAAATGCAGAAGCTGAAGCTTTGTCAGTGAGGACCTTCTGAGTTAAAACCTCATAACCTCTCAGTTACCTGTTCAGTCCTGACAGAGGTTGCTCAGTCCAGGGAGCGGTGACTGCACCCGGATCCCCTGACCACTGTGAGGAGGAGGGAAGGGCCCTCCCTGGCCTCCTCCTTTCCAAGGGTCTCTGGCCGGGCGTGCTATCTTGATGCAGCTCTCAGGATCCTGCTTTTCGTGCTCCTTTTCCTCCCCCTTTGTGGGTGCTGTGGGGCTGGTCCCGGCTTCTAGAGCCTGTCCCTTCCATTGCATTTTTGTCGTGTCCTGGACCACTTCTGACAGCTTCCCTGCCTTCTCATGACCTGGATGCTCCTGTCTCCGACTGGCTGCAGTCCTCCCCTCACACGCCTGACTCCCAGAGGGCATGTGCTCTCCTGGCCACACAAACACCTGGGCCCCTGATGGTCCAGTTGACATCTGTCCAGTTGCTGCTGCTGGGCTGCACTCCAGGACGGGGCCCAGCCATCCCACTCCACAGCCTGGGGGCTCCCTGCTCCACAGCTTGTGGGGAGGTCCCCACTGCACAGCCTGGGGGGTTCTGCGTATGTACATTTTGTACTTGGTGTGGGTCCTCTTTGGTGGCCCTCCTGTCTTAAATCTGTCTTGCCCACTGACCACGCCGGGATGGCTGCTCCCAGTTTGCTGAACCCCAGACACTGGGTCTGCACAGCCATTTCCGATCCTTGTGGGTGTGCCACCTGCTCCCCAGAGCCCTGCCCTTGGAGCCACTCCTGAGCAGTCCTTACCCATCTCTCTTCTGTCTGTAGCACCTCACCCTTGAACCTCTGCTTGCTTTTCCCCTTGGCCCCTCTCCCTCAGACTTGTGTCTGATGACCTGGGAGCCCTCCCTGCCCCAGTGGGACCAGTGCCTGCTGGGCCAGCACAGGGCCTTTCCCTGCATTCACAGCACAGCAGGTGCTGGGCATGATTCCCAGGCTCTGTGTGAGCTGCCACCAGCCTGGAGCCGGCAAGTGTAACGGGGTTGTAGGCATCATTACCATGGGACAGACCTGTGACTGACCACAGCCACCAGAAAGCACAGGTTGTCCCAACACTGAACGTACTTCCCAGATTGGGTCTGGGGTACAGCCAGGGACCACTGGCCATGCTCACTGCCCTGCCCAGGCGCCCCTCCCAGCTTCAGAACCCTGCTTCCTTCCCACTCTCCCTCCTGCTCCACCTCCTTCAGGCAATACCCGGCTTATCCAGAGCAGTGCTTGACACGTCGGAGGAACCTTCTTGAGAAGCCTCAAGATCCAGGGCTTAGGTGGTTTCTGATGTCACCTTCTGACCGATAGGCAAGGGGCTGTCCCATGAGGGAAAACACTGCCCCAGGATCCGAACTCGGGGCGAATCTTCCTTTGCCTTTAATCTCAGTTCTTCCAGGATTCATAGGGTGAAGCCGGAGTTCTGGGCTCTTGCTCCGTGCTTGAGGACGGTGCAGGGTGGCCTGTCCGGTGAGCGTTCCTTTTGCCGTAGCACAGATATCTTGCTCAGTGGGTGCACAAGGGGCACCCGCAGTGCCATCTGCATGAGAACTTATTTAAGAAATAGGTTCCATTTGATGACATGGGCACAGGCAGTTCCCAGGGACCAGAGACCCTTGACAAACAAATGCAGCCAGTAGCTTTGTTGAGATCTTGGGCCTTTAAAAAAACCCGAGGAAAGAAACGAGAAGGAAATGATTGCAAAGGGTATTCTAGGTATAACTGGGGGGCTTTGATTATGGACTGCATGATAGAGTGTAGATTCCGAGTAATGACAGTGTCGTGGCTTGCAGGACTGGAGATGCTCGCTAAAGTGTGCAGAGGGGAAGTGCCTTCTGGTGTAAAGAACCTTCAGGTTGGCTGGGTGAAGTGGCTCACACCTGTAATCCCAGCTCTTTGGGAGGCTGAGGTGGGTGGATCACGAGATCAGGAGTTCAAAACCAGCATGGTCAACATGGTGAAACCCTGTCTCTGCTAATACAAAAATTAGCTGGGTGTGGTGGCGTGCGCCTGTAATCCCATCTACTCAGCAGGAGAATCACTTGAACACGGGAGGTGGAGGTTGCAGAGTCGAGATTGCAACACTGCATGCACTCCAGTCTGGGCGACAGAGGAAGACTCCCTGTCAGGGGAAAAACAAACTCTCACATGGTTCTGCCAAGTGAAGAGCAAGGAATGGGTCTGTGCCCTGTCCGTCCTCAGGATCATGTGCAGCAGCGCTCCTTCCACCTTGTCCTCCTGGGCAGCAGGTGTGTGGACAGTGGCATTGAAACGTGTCATGAGCTCATGCATGCTCAACGGCTTGGTGCCATTTACAGTCATACCATCTGCCATTCTGAGAAGCAAACGAAGAGGGAGCCTGGCATGTGTCCGCAGCTCCTCCATGCCAAGTCTTGGGCCTGTTGGTGAGGAGGCAGCATGACTGAGTGTCGGCGGCTGTTCTCTGCTGTGCGTCCACAGTGGAGGGGCCCTGAGATGACATGGAGGGTGGGCCTGGGCGGTGGGTCTGTTAGCAGCATCGCAAAATTGATTGCCCTTTAAAGCCAGTGTCGAGGTAGCCCACCTGGCATACTCTAGTTTGTCTGGAAAACCCGGAATAGATGGCAAAAGAGTGAGCTCAGGTGTGGGTGCTGATGGAGAATTTGCCTGAGTAGACAAGGGTTTTGGCAAATTGCAGGTGAAGGCGGTGCCAGCTCCTGGACTGAGTTCTGGGTAAGGCCTCAGCAAGAGTGGGAGCCAGCAGTAAGGGACCTGACCGCGCTCACCTGACTCTCTGGGTCCCAGCCTTACCTGTCGAGTTGTCATCCTCCAGAGAGGTGCGAGGAACGGAGAAGAGGTTTGGAGCAGCGTGGTACCAGCAAGGAAAGATTTCTGTCTGCGCCCATGGAGAGATCTGAGGCAGAAGGGCTGCTGAGGTGTATGTGCATTGGCTCTAGAAATGCCTGGGTGCCTGTGTGTGCCTGGCACAAGAATGGGTGCTTGTTATGCAGTGGTGGCAGCTGTGCTGTGGCAGCTGACGCAGGTTCATTGAGCAGGTCAGCTTTGCGTGCCGTGTAGACATGTACAGTAACTGGGGATGAAAGTTATCATGAAATTCACATGGCAAATGGATGCAGACATGGCAGCTGGCAGGAAGGGAACCTGCCTAGGACATCTAGGGAAGGCTTTTCCAAGATGGTGGCCAAGGTCTTAAGGAGGCAAGCGGGGGCCACACAGAGAGTTGGGGAACCACCTGGCCCTGGGAAAGGAATGTGGGAAGGAGAAACTGGGCTGTAGAAGCCTCCGGAGGGGAGGGAAGGAGGAAGTTGCAGAGCTGAGGCTGGAGGGCTGGGCCCGGCCTGGCTCTGAGCACAGGAGGGGTTCCAGCAGCCCCCACTGTGTGTCAGGAAGGTAGTGGAGAGTTTTGCAGCAGGAGAGCCTCTTGTTGTGGGTAAAGTCGTACCTCTTGTTCCCTGTGGAGAAGAGATGGGGATAGTGTTGGAGGTGGTGTGGTGTGTACATTCTTTTTCTTTCTTTCCTTTTTTTAGTAGAGGCAGTGTTTCGCTGTTTTGCCCAGGCTGCTCTCAAACTCCTGGGCTCAAGTCATCCTCCCACCTTGGCCTTCCAAAGCAGTGATACTACAGGCATGATCCTCTGTACCCGACCCATTTTTTGCTTTAATATTTTAACGTTTTTTTTGTGTGTGTGTGTGCTTTTTGTCATACAGTTCTACAAGTTTGTTTTAAAATATTTTATTTTTTAGAGCAGTTTTAAGTTTACAGAAAAATTGTGTACAGAGCTACTTCCCTCACCCCCCTGCCCCACTCATGATTTCCCCTGTTATTAACACTTTGCTGGTTTGTTTTGTTTTGTTTGAGATGGAGTCTTGCTCTGTCGCCCAGGCTGGAGTGCAGTGGCGCAGTCTTAGCTCACTGCAACCTCCTCCTCCTGGGTTGAAGCAATTCTCCTGCCTCTGCCACCCGAGTAGCTGGATTAACAGGTGCCCACCACCACACCTGTCTAATTCTTTGTATTTTTAGTAGAGATGGGGTTTCACCATGTTGGCCAGACTGGTTTCTAACTCCCAACCTCAGGTGATCCTCCCGCCTTGGCCTCTCAGAATGCCGGGATTACAGGTGTTATTAACACTTTGCATTGGTGTGTCCTTCTATCACAATTTGTGAGCCTTTCTTGACCCTTCCTTATCACCCAGAGTTCATAGTTTGCTCACAGGCCCACTCAGCGTTGTGCCGTCTGTGAGTCTGGACACATGGGTAACAAAACGTGGGTATCACACAGGGACAGTTCACTGCCCTGAATATCCTGTGTTCTGCCTGTCACTTCCTAGTGCCCCCAGCAGGCACTGATCTTTCCTCTCTCTCTAGCTGCGCCTTTCCTGGAGTGGTGTCATCACATTGGAATCATCCTGGGCTTAGTCTTTGTAAATTGGCCTCTTCACTTACAGTCCTGGAAGTTTTAAGAAATTCGTAGAGTTGTGTAGCTGCCACCACTGTCAAGATGTGGAACACTGCCAGATCCCCTTCTGGCCATGCCTTGCCCCAACCTCTGCACCACTTTCCATTTCCTGTAATCTTGCCTTTTCCAGAAAGCCTTCTAAAGGGGATCCTGGTATGCAGCCTTCTGAGATGGGTGTCCCCATTCAACATTGTGCCCTTAAGCCTCTTCCGTGTTGTCTTGTGGATGTGCAGCTTGTCCCTTTTACCTGCTGAGTTGTGTTCCACGGTGTCCACGTGCTGCACTGTGTTATTCCTTCAGAGTGGAGGGGCCCAGGGCTGTTTGCAGTGTTTTAGTGTTGATGAAGGAGTGACGGGGCCTTGCCTCCAGGTTTTTGTGTGAGCGTGGTTTTTGGTCCCCGGGAGGAGGAGGTGGGAGTGTGTGTTTGGCTTGACACGGAGCTGCCACACTCTTCCAGGAGAGTTGCAGTTGCTCCCCGCACTCCCCAGCACATGGCATGTTTGGGGGTTGTCTTTCTGAGCCACCCTAGTAGGTGTGGAGCGGCATCGTGCTGTGGTTTTGACGCATTTCCCTGATGACTCACGACGCCGAGTGTCTTTCTCGTGCTTGTTTGCTGTCTGTGTATCTTTGGTGAAGTGCCTGTTCGTATCTTATGCCTGTTTTCTTCTTGCGTTTAAAGAGTTCTTTGTGTATTGTAGATACAAGTCTTCTGTTAGATACACCATCTGCAAATACTTTCTCCCAGCCTGTGGCCTTTTTGTTCCCTTACTGTCTTGCATAGAAGGATAGTCTTTCACTTTGATGAAGCCCAGTCTATCACTGTTTTCTTCTATGGTTTGTGCTTTTAATATGGCATCTAAGAACTCTTTGCCTAACCCAAGGGCACAGAGATGGTCCCCTATGTTTTCTTCTAAAAGTTTTATAGTTTTACGTTTAAATCCGTGATCTGCTTTGAATTAACTTTGTGTACCATGTGAAGTTTAGCTGGAGCTTTGCTTTTTGCCTGTGGGTGTCAAGGTGTTCCCATGCCATCTGAAAGGACTGTCCCTTCTCCACTGAGTGGCCTTTGCACCCTTGTCAAACATCAGTTGACTGTCCCGTGTGGGTCCATTGTGGACCTTCTGTTCTGTCAGCTTTTGTGTTCATTCTTTCACCAGCAGTCATTTGCATTTACAAACAAGCAACCTGTGAAGGTGAGAGATCGGGCAGATGAGCAAGGTGCCTGTGGGAGGCTACCCCTGGATTTCAGCCCAAAAGCAATTGGGGTATTTTACTTGCTGCTGCCCCCGCTTCACATGCAGACCTGTTTCAATTAACTGTGAATCTTCTTTTGGTTGTAGAATTGTAAAATTAAAGAGTAAATGAATTTAGAAAAGGTCTGACCTAAAGTGAAATCTTATTACGTTGTTGACAGACCCAGAGGCTTAAGTTTAGCACGTGCTTGTTAGATTTATCAAGTGGCTTTGCAGAGAAGAAAATAAATCTGTCAGAAAGGAAAGCCAGGCTCCCGTGTACATAGAGGAATTACGCTGTTTTCTATTTGTTGAAATGTTGTTCAGCCAGGCGTGGTGGCTCACGCTTGTAATCCCAACACTTTGGGAAGCCAAGGCAGGCAGATCACCTGAGGCCACCATGTTGGAGAAAGCTACTCATGGAAGGGTGTAAATAGAGCCTCTATTTGATGGCTCACGTAGAGGTCAGCTTGGGATTCTTCTATAGATAGCACCTCTTAAACCCCTGTGCCGGGCCTGTCTGGGAAGTCGTGGCCTGTCTTACAGCTTCCGGGCTGGTGTGAGAGTGGGAAAGTATGGACCACGTCCTGGGACTGCAGCCAAACCTGAGTGTCCTCCTGGCTTTTGCACTTTAACATGGCTCTTCACCGTGTTCAGTGCCATAGCCTCTGGTTGGTCGTGGGATTTCCGTTTGAGAGAAAAGATGGAGGATTGTAATCTCAGAATGTTTCCATATGAATGCAGAAGGGTGCACTCGTTTTCACTGAAGGAAAAAAAAAAAGGAAGTCACAAAATAGCAGTTTAACGGAAATTGTGATTATCGAAAACACAGGTGCCACAGGACACAGCTCCACCAGCTGTTTAAATCTTGCCTACTACTGTTTTGTTTTGGGGCAGATGGAATAAAAAACGGTGAGCAGAAATGTCCGTTTGTTTCCAGAGCACTTCACTGGAGGAGATTGTTTTAGAATTGATTCTGGCTGGGCGCGGTGACTCATTCTTGTAATCCCAGCAATTTGAGAGGCTGAGGCAGGCAGATCACTTGAGGTCAGGAGTTTGAGACCAGCCTGGCCAACATGGAGAAACCCTGTCTCTACTAAAAATACAAAAAATTAGCCGGGCATGTTGATGGGCGCCTGTAATCCCCGCTACTAGGGAGTCTGAACCAGGAGAATCACTTGAGCCCAGGAGGCAGAGGTTTCAGTGAGCCGAGATCGTGCCATTGCGCTCCAACCTGGGCAACAAGAGCAAAACTCTTTCTCAGCCTGATCTTCAGGCTGGTCTCGAACTCCTGACCTCAGGTGATCCGCCTGCCTCGGCCTCCCAAAGTGCCGGGATTACAGGTGTGAGCCACTGTACCTGGCTTGTGTGGCCTCATAAGCACTTGATTAAAGCCTTAGGTTTTTGGGGTGATGGTGAAATCTACTGTGTGGGGTATTGAGACTGTATAATGGTGAAATTAGAGCTAGCACCCTTTTAAAAGGAAGGGCATTGCAGCTTTGTTTACTGGGATATGGAGATTGTGGCGTTGCCCTTTTCTCCTGTCTGAGGCTGCCAGAACTGGCTCTTCCAATTGAACGTGCTCAGTGGAGGCTGCTCTTCCAGCCACACTGCGGGAATCATCTTGCTTTAGACACTTGTTCACATTTTGTTCTCTAATTTTCCTCATCATTGTATTGGAATAAAACTTTTAAAAATGATACAAGTAATGCATAAATATGTCTTAAACAGTTTTCAAATGGTACATAGATAAAATGTAAGACCTTCTCCACCACCCCATCCTGCTCATCTCATCAGAGCTAACCACTTACAGTCATTTGATGTGTTTCTTTCTGATTTTTTTCTTAGGGAATTTATGTAAGTAACTGTGCAGGTATAAATATAGATACATACAGAGATGAATAGGTAATTTTTTATGCATCTTTAGAATCATGCTATATGTGTTCTGTGGCTTTTCATGGACTGTTTCTTAGAAATTGAACAGCAACTCTCCTACCTGATGTGTGCAACTGGGAGTTGGTGAATTGATAACATTGGTTAAGACAGAAAATCATAAAAACAAAATTATACACATGCCCTGAGCTTTTTTTTTTTGAGACCGAGTTTCATTCTCATTGCCCAGGCTGGAGTGCAATAGGGCGATCTTGGCTCACTGCAACCTCTGCCTCCCTAGTTCAAGTGATTGTCCTGCCTCAGCCTCCCGAGTAGCTGTGCTACAGGCATGCACCACCACACCTGGTTAATTTTGTAATTTTAGTAAAGATAGGGTTTCTCCATGTTGCTCAGGCTGTTCGCAAATTCCTGACCTCATGGAATCTGCCTGCCTTGGCCTCCCAAAGTGCTGGGATTACAGGCCTGAGCCACCGCATCTGGCTGCCCTGAGCATTTTGTAAAACACACAAGCCCGTGGTCATTCAGCAGCCAGTGGACTGCTGGCCAGAGGCTTTCTTGACTGGGATCCACTCCTTGGAATTCAAGTGGGTTTTTCTCTTAGAAATTCCTCACAGAGAGGTCACATAGATGTGGACTGAGAAATTGCAGAGGTAAACTGAGCTCACACAGAGGTTATATAGAGGTGGGTTGAGGTCACAAAGAGGTCATGGAGAGGTGGACTGAGGTCACACAGAGATTGTGTAGGGGTGGGTTGAGGTCACACAGGGGTCACAGAGTGGTGGACTGAGAAGTCATGGAGAGGAGTACTGAGAGCTTCTGCTCTTGAGGGCACAGGGCAGGAGGACTGCACAGAGCTGGGGCAGTGGAGAGGAGGGCAGACATCTGAGGGCACCCCAAGACAGTGGCTTTTCCAGGGATGGGACATCAGCTTGTGCCAGGCCAGTCACCAAAGCAGGAGGGCACAGTAGATTTTCTTTAAAAAGCAGGTGTCCCTTGGAGTGTGAGGCATGGTGTGTAGCCTTGTCCTCCCACTGACTCAGGTGGGCTCCATAGGCTGGGGCGGATGCTTGGCCAGGCCTTACCTCGCCTGGCCCATGCCTCTCGGCATGCTGGCCCTTCCGCCCTTCCGTTCACTCACAGGCCTCAGTGTTCCTTCAAAACTCTTTTCCCAGGGCCACCACTGTACGTTACAAAGGGAGGAACCTGCGGATCAAAGCGCCCATGTGCCGGGCTCTGAAGAAGCTCTGCGATCCGGATGGTAGGTGAATGGGGCGCTCCCAGGACCAGAGGCGGTGCCTGTGGTGTCTCATTCAGTGATGGGCAGGCTGAGCTACAGGGTCTCTGCTACAGTTGGTTTGTGTCTCGCCCTGCTTAATCCCAGGGCTGCAAATGGACGACTCTTGAACTTGAAATGCTTCCTGCGTCCACTCAGTCAAGTTGAGCTCAGAGCCATGGTAGCAGTCAGCAGACCAGTTACCTGTTGTCAGGATTGAGTCTCCCATGGCCTTTCTGGACCAGTCTGTGGCTCTGCCTTTGCAAACCCATGAGCGACCACATCAGAGTTTCTTCTTTGCTGGGGTTTCTCTGCTGTCCTTGCCTCTGTCTGTAAGGCGGCCTGCTCACAGCTCTCTCTGATTTCACTGGTTTGTCTGGCCAAAGGCTTGGTTTTGTACCTTAAGGTCGGTCTGCGCTAAACTTTAATGATTCCTTTCTGTTGCAGGCTTGAGTGATGAAGAGGACCAGAAGCCAGTGCGCCTGCCCCTGAAAGTCCCTATAGAGCTACAGCCACGGAACAACCACGCCTGGGCCCGCGTGCAGAGCCTTGCCCAGAACCCCCGCCTCAGGTAATGAGGCCTTTGGCATGCGGAAGGGTCCCAACTGCTTGAGCAGGACTGGAGGGTGTGTGTGTGAGTTTCCCTCGAGGAACTCCCAGGAGAAGCAGGTTCACCCCCATGCTCTGTCATCACACGAGGACACAGCAGTGTGGAGGGACTGGAGTCCTGGGAGCACTGGGCTGCAGTCCTGCACCTGGGCAGGATCACCCAGGACATGTGCAGGCCATGGGGGCATGTCTCAGTGAGAAGAGGAGTGGCTGCAGAGCCTCCCTCTCGTCCCCCAGTAAGGTCTATACCGCTCCTCTCTCTCTTACCTGCTTCTTGGAGACTCGTGGTGTGCATATGCCCAAAGCACCACGTGGGATGGACCCTTTTCGATTTGTACATTTTGAAAAATTGAGGTAGCCAGGGATGGAAGCCCATGCCTTTAATCCCAGTACTTGGGAGTCCAAGGCAGGCAGAGATCAAGAAATTGAGACTTTCCTGGCCAACGTGGTGAAACTCATTTCTACTAAAAATACAAAATTTGACTGGGCATGGTGGTGCGTGCCTGTAATTCCAGCTACTCAGGAGGCTGAGGCAGGAGAATCACTTGAACCCAGGAGGTGGAGGTTGCAGTGAGCCGAGATCGTGCCAGTGCACTCTAGCCTGCGGGTGACAGAGCGAGACTGTGTCTCAAAAAAAAAAAAAAAAAATTGAGGTAAAGTTCACATATCGTAAAATGAACTTAGCCATTTTTAAGTGTACAGTTCAGTGGCATCTAACACAGTCACAGAGTTCTGCAGCCATCACCTCTGTCCAGTTCCAGAACGTGTTCATCACCCTAGAAGAGTCCTTGCCCGTTAGCAGTCACTCCTCGAGTCTCATTGTCCCACGGCTGCTGGCCTCTCCCAGTCCCCTTTGTGTCTCAGTGGCTTTGCCTACTCTGGAGGTTTCATAGAAATGGAATCACACCCAGAGACCTCTGGGCCTGGTACCTTTCACTGGGCATGAGGCTTTCGAGGTTCGCTGTGTTATAGTATGTGTCAGTGCTTCATTCCTTCTGTTTGTGTATTTTTTCCCCTAGAATTTATTAACACTGTCCAGGCCCACCCTTCTTGATGCCAGAAGGAGCCTGTAGACTCGGCAGAGGCTGTGTGCCAGTGCCCGCACCCTGGCGGAGTCCTTGTGCTAGCAGAGAATGCTCAGGATCTCTGTGTTACTTCCATCAGCTCCATGTGAAACTTTGGCAATCGCAGCTGGAAAGACTGGTTTTTAGCCACAGGAGCCGAGGGCCCTGCGGGTGCCAGCTCTCAAGTGCCCCTCTGAAGGTCCCTTGTCTTTTTTGGCGCCATCTTGCTGTAGGCAGCCTCAGGGCTCTTGAGAAGGTTCACTCCCTGTTCTATGAACCTCACTTCCTCCTGTCTTTCATCTGATTAGAATGATCGTGGAGCTGCATCGAAAGGTCTCCAGCCTCATCGAGTTCTTGAAGCAGAAGTGGGCTCTCCATGAGGTGCGAGTTGTATCCTTTTCCAACTAAAGCAAACCCTCCAGGCTGAACAGCCTCTGCTGCCTGGGGACGGACCATGCTTCCCAGTACCTGTCATCGTCGTGGTTCCCATGGGCAGAGCAGCTGTGCCGTGACATGGTGAATATCTGGAACCATAACCTGGAACCCCTTGTTCCCTGGGTGTGGAGCCCCCACTATGGCCTTGCAGTGCTAGAACTCAGTCACAGCCAGCCCTCCACGATGTCAGTGGTCTGTGTCTGGCCCCCGGGGTGTGGGCAAAGCATTCCTACCAGCAGGTTGAGCCAAACGACCAAGGTCAGCCCAACCTTCTTCATGTCCATGGCTGGCTCCCAGCCCTGCCCATTCCCCACACAGGTGAGGTGTGTGTCAGGTGTGAATTTCCTGAAGGTGCTAAGTTCCCGCATCAGCATTGTTTGGTAGTGGTATGAGGAAAGCCCTGGGTCAGGGGCATGATCCAAACCCTGGGGGCTGCCAGTGCGGAGCATGGTTCATGTCTGTAGCAGTGTGCCAGGTGAGCATCCCGACCTCAGTGCCAGTCAGCCTGGGCCTTCCTTGACGGGCATTCAGCGGAAGACACTCGAGGAGCGGCAGCTGCAGGACTCGTGCTCCCCACCAATGCAGGAGAAGGTGACCCTGCACTTGTTCCCAGGCGAGAACTGCACGCTGACGCCACTGCCAGGCGTGGCCCGCGTGGTACATTCCAAGGCCTTCTGCACGGTGCACTGGCAGGAGGGTGGCCGGTGCAAGCAGAGTGCCAAGGATGCCCACGTGCTGCCCCCAGCCCAGATCCTGGGCATCCAGAGTGGGCAGGGCACAGCCCGGGGCCAGGTGAAATGCCCACGGGGTGTAGCTGAGGGCAAGGGTGCGGGGCGGCCCCCTCCTGCGGCTGATGCCTCGCAGAGCTCCGGAGAGAGTTCCCCCGAAAGCACCCCTGGGGAAGGGGCCATCCTAAGCTTGAGTAGCCCGGACGCTCCCGACAGGCCTCCCCCCAGGCACCAGGACACTGGGCCATGCCCTGAGAAGACCACTACAGAAGGCAGGGACAGCCCCATCCGGGAACCTGGGGCCTTGCCATGTGCCTGTGGTCAGCTTCCAGACCTGGAGGATGAGCTCTCGCTACTAGACCCCTTGCCCCGCTACCTGAAATCCTGCCATGACCTCATTGTCCCCGAGCAGTGCCGCTGTGTAGACATGCGGCCTGGGAGTGAGCAGCCCCCTCCGGGCCGTGCAGCCTCCCCAGAGGTGCTGGCTCCTGTCTGCAAGGAGCCTGTTGATCTTGCCCCCACTGGCCCGTCCCCGAGGCCCGGCTCCGGGCTCTTGCCAGATGTTTGCACTAAAGACTCGGCAGATGCACCTGCAGAGGAGGTCCAGGAAAAGGGGAGCCCTGCCGAGCCTCCGTTGCCTCAGGGACAGCCTGCCACCAGACCCCCAAAGGAGGTCCCTGCCAGCCGGCTGGCGCAGCAGCTCCGTGAGGAGGGCTGGAACCTGCAGACCTCCGAAAGCCTCACGCTGGCCGAAGTCTACCTCATGATGGGCAAGCCCAGCAAGCTGCAGCTGGAGTACGACTGGCTGGGGCCCGGCCACCAGGATGCCCGCCCCGGCTCCCCAGCCACCACCCTCCACAAGCAGCGCCTCCTCAGCTGCCTCCTGAAGCTCATTTCCACCGAGGTCAACCCCAAGCTGGTGAGTGGGTCAGGGCCCAGCCCATCTGGCGGCCCAAGGGAAGCCAGGCCCAGTCTTGCAGGACTCCCAGCTGGGTAGGTAGGGCCAGCACAGGTGGGGTCCAGATCAGAGAGCGAGGGTCCTCTGGCAGGGAGCCCACAGGACCGCAAGGAAGGAGAGGCAGGGACCTAAATGATCCGGGAGACAGGCTCTCCACAGATCATGTTCCTCTCCCTCGAGTAGAGATCTTAGGGCACTTGATGAGGGTCCCCACTCCCCTGCATGGCGCCAGAAGTGCACTGAGTGGCCTGGGTGTTCTCTTCTCTGTGGCGCACGGAAGAAGACGGCCAGCAGGCAGGCAGTACCTCCTGAGCCCTCGTGCTCCTGCCGGTCTGCCAAGCCCATGCTGGCAAACTGCTGGATGTGAGCGAGGGGCTGGAAGGACAGGCTGGGGCAGGAGCTGCAGGTCGCTGTGGGCCCCTGAGCGCTGTTTCACAGTCAGAATGTGTGTGAGGCTCACATGTCCCTGTGCTGGTGGGGGACTTGGGATTTGGGCACTCATGAGCCCCCACCCACCCGCTGCTCCTGCTCCTCGCAGGCCGCCTCATGGCTTCTGAGTGGTGCTTGCTTCTGCCTGCGTCCACCCCGCCTTCCGCTGGTTTTCTGCCCCCGCCCGCAGCCCGTTCGCGGCTTGCCCCGGAGACTTGGTCCAACAGCAGGTGGCAGGAGAGTGCGGATTTGCCCGGGCAGCATCACAGGGCCTGGTTACAGGGAAAGTTCTTGCAGGGTTGGTGGTGACTGAGCCTCACTCTCAGGTGCCTCTGAGGCCAGGCCTCAGGGTGAAAGTGGCTCCGGGTAGTGTGCAGAGGATGTTAGGGTGAGCAAGTGGTGACCAGAAAGATGGCATCTTTAGAAAGCTCTTCAGGTTTGGCTTTTGGTGGTCTCATGGGAGGGGCTATGGAGAGATGTGGTGCCTGCCTTCAGGTGTTCCAAGTAAGGGGCCAGGGCAGGCTCCTGAGAGTGCAGGTGTCAGTCCTGGGACACAGAGTAGATAGGAATCTCACACAGAAAGGCATCCCCATTCCCCAGGAGCCAGTTAGAGAGGCTGACTTGGGGTGGGCCTGGCAGACTGGACAGACAGCTAGGTGCCTGATGCACCTCAGGTGTGGGGTCCCCTGCCCCTGTGCTGTCACTTGCCTGGTAAAGCTGTGATGAGCAAACACCCCTAAAGGCCCAAGCCCCAGAGATCAAGAGATGCCAAGGGCTGCTGAGCCACTGTCGAAGGTAGAAGTGGCAGCATAGGAAGGGTCATGAGGTGGGAGGGTCCCAGAGAAAGCCTGGGCTGTGGGGACTAGGGGCTGAAAGCTCTGAGTGAGCAGACGGGCAGGGCTGTGCTGAGAGCATGGGGCAGAGGGCTTCTTCGTCCACAGGGAGGTTTCCCAGATGGGATGTGTGGGGTGTTCAGGAGAGTGAGAAAGGCCAAGAGGCTGGGATGCTGGCCAAGTCTTCCCAGCGGTGGTGGCATCTCTGTGGTGAGCCAGGCAGGGACCCCAGGACTTGGCAGCAGGCTCCGTGGGCTGTGGCATGGGCATGCATACCCCCCGGGGTTGGGCTTCGTTGCTGCAGAGTGTTCTTCAGCTGTGCTCGTGTCTGTTTCTAGAAAGCCTACCTGTATTTCCTTTCTCTGACACAAGCAGACGGCCTGCTGCAGTCTTGTGCTGACTTTTTAATATGGCTTTGAGCTCTTGACACTTGTCACTTGCTATCCAGCGTCTCTTTCTGCAGCCCATGTTGGCACTTACAGCTGGTCCCCTCTGTCCCACCTCTGCCGTAGCATGTGGAAAGGTACTTGTGAGGAAGCAAGTGGTTTTCATTACTTACCTGACCAGTGACTTTTAAAACTGGCAAGCTGCCGAGTGGCTCTGGGGACATGGCGTTTGGGCATCTCTGGCTCCGGCCTTTGCCATCATGACACTGTGCTCTCTGGGCTTGATGAAGTTCTCCTGCCTTCTCCAGGGCACGCATTTCAGAGCTGTTTCTCGTGTGCCAAGTTTGGACGTTGTTTGGCCCATTTCTGTCCCAGGCTCTGGAAGCAAACACTGTCTCTACAGTGAGGCCCTCCCAGGAGGAGCAGTCGACGACACCCCCAGGGAAGGTGGTGACTGTCAGTTCTCGAAGCCCCCGGTGCCCTCGGAACCAGGCCACCCTCCGCAGCAGCAAGACCTTCCCGCCCAGCTCTGCACCATGCCCCTCAGGTGAGGCTGTGGCAGCCACACTCCCTGTGCCTGGTCCACCCTGTTGGCGTCTTCCTGGGCTTCAGGGGCCGTGCCAAAGCTGAGGGCACAGGTGTACCTGAGACCTGGCCCCACTGTCCAGATCGCCACGATCCAGCCAACAGGGTGAAGGTGCAGAAATTACTGCCTCCTCCTGAAGGGGGTGCAATGCCAGGGCCTGTCACGAGGACTTTGGGGTCCTGGAGTATAGAAGCTGACAAGAAGCCAGCCTTTGCCAGTCTGGTCACTTTGGGGTCTGTTCCATGGGACCAGCAAAAGCCTCCCTAATGTGCTGAGTTGGTGGTTCAAAACCTCTGCGAAGGTTGTTGTTTTTTTTTCTATTTTTCTTCGCATGTAAAACATCAGAATAGAGAATCCTTCAGTTAGGGGAGATGCCACTAGGTTAACCCAAGTCCTGGAAAGAACGGTGGAGCAACCTGCTAATCCACAGTGTACCCCTGTCCCAGCTGTGTACTGGAAATAATTAAAATTCAGGGATCATAAATTGTGTTTCTGGTACATAAAACCCCAAGACAAGTATGTCCAGTTTCCCAAGGCATCAGTTTTCACTTGCTTTCAACCCATAGTATTTTTATAATAAAGCAGATTATCATGGTTAGAATGGTGAATTTTTAAGTGTAAAATTGGTGAGTTTTAGGCTGGATGCAGTGACTTACGCCTGTAAACCCAGCACTTTGGGAGGCCACGGTGGGTGGATCACCTGAGGTCAGGAGTTGGAGACCAGCCTGGCCAACATGGTGAAACCCTGTCTCTACTAAAAATTAGCCAGGCATGTGGCGGGTGCCTGTAATCCCAGCTACTCAAGAGGCTGAGGCAAGAGAATCGCTTGAACCTGGGTGGCAGAGGTTGCAGTGAGCTGAGATCACGCCACTGCACTCCAGTCTGGGTGACAAAGACTCCATCTCAAAAAAAAAAAAAAAAAAAAAAGAATCAGTCTTTATATGGGACTGAGACTGAGATACAGGTATCTCCTTTCAAGACAACCAGACAGGTTGCCAAGAGAGTATCTTTCTGACTTTCTTCCCAACAGAATTCCGTTGACCCTGGACCTGTTGCTAGGTGAATGCTGTCACAGTGATTCTTTCTCCTCTCTACTAGGTTTGAGAAACCCTTCAAGACCCCTCTTGGTGGCTGGTCCTGCCAGTACAGGAAGCAGTGACTCAGATGGTGGCCTTTTTGCTGTCCCAACAACCTTGCCACCCAACAGCCGACACGGGAAGCTCTT
Source organism: Alouatta palliata (assembly GCA_004027835.1). NCBI lineage: Eukaryota > Metazoa > Chordata > Mammalia > Primates > Atelidae > Alouatta > Alouatta palliata. The sequence continues at coordinate 52,970 of PVKV010004350.1, read as the reverse complement.
CTCTCCCAGTAAAGATGCAGAGCTGACTTTCCGCCAGCATCTCAACTCCATCAGCGTGAGTGTGGGGGGCCGGGCCATCCCATGCAGGTTTCCCTGTGGTGTGGAGAGCACACCTTCAGATCCTGTGCACTGCTCCCTTACAGATGCAGTCGGATTTCTTCCTGCCAAAGCCCCGGAAGCTGCGGAACCGGCACCTTCGGAAGCCACTGGTGGTCCAGGTCAGGTTCTCGTCAAGTCTGAATGTGCTGCTTCGTGCCTGGGCCAACCGGGACATGGGATTTCTTCCCTCTGTCAGGTTTTCATCATGTCAAATGGGGGGAAATCCCTGCCTCTTCCTTCCCTCTTGTGAGTAGGGTACAATAATAGTGAATTTAATGGTACCCAGAAGTAAAGGTAATCTTTCAACAACGTAGAAGACCACTTGCAGAAAAGACAGTTATAGGGATTCAAGTCCAAAGAATAGGGATTTTTTTTTTTTGAGACGGAGTTTTAAAGTTCTTGTTGCCCACGCTGGAGTACAATGGCACAGTCTCGGCTCACTGCAACCTCTGCCTCCCAGGTTCAAGTGACTCTCCTGCCTCAGCCTCCCAAGCAGCTGGGATTACAGGCATGTGCCCCCATACATGGCTAATTTTTATATTTTTAGTACAGGCAGGGTTTCTCCATGTTGGTCTGGCTGGTCTCAACTCCCGACCTTAGGTGATCTGCCCACCTTAGCCTCCCAAAGTGCTGGGATTGCCGGCGTGAGCCACCGTGCCCGGCTGGGATGCATTTATGAACTATAAGAACACCTATTTATTAACATTTAGTCGGTGGGAGCAGTTGGCAGGCATGTTGGGTCGGCTGGAGCCCAGGCTTCTCATGAGCTCCCCGGGAGGACCCGAGGATGCTGTATGCCTGAGGAACATCCAGGGACTCAAAGACCTCTCAGAAGAAGACCTTGGCATTTTGAGGCATAAAAGTACAGAAAGTGAGGCTGGATGCAGTAGCTCACACCTGTAATCTCAACACTTTGGGAGGCCAAGGTGGGTGGATCAGAAGGTCAGGAGTTCAAGACCAGCCTGGCCAAGATGGTGAAGCCCCATCTCTGCTAAAAGTACAAAAATTAACTGAGTGTGGTGGCATGTGTCTGTTATCTCAGCTACTGGAGAGGCTGAGGCAGAGAATTGTTTGAACCCTGGAGGCGGAGTTTACAGTGAACCAAGATCGTGCCACTGCCCTCCTGCTTGGGCGACAGAGCGAGACTCTGTCTCAAAAAATATAATAATAATAATTAAATAGTACAGAAAGGTGGGAAGTCTGAGATAATTATGGCCTTAGAAATTTATGGATGTGTGTTATTTTGGATTAATGCACAGGTTTCTTTTTGTAGTCTAGACTCTTAGAAATCTCTTTCTCCCTTGAGATTAGTGAATTTACAAAGGAGAGATTCGTGAAAGGTCTTAGGAAGAAAGATGCCCTCTAAATCTTAGGTGTTCTTTGTTCAGACTAAGACCAGGGTCAAAAACTGTGGCCCAGGGGCCCAGTTCCAGCCTGACTGTTGTTTTGTTTAATTTAAAACAGCTTTATAGATAGACAATTCACATATCATAATGTTGGCCCATTTAAAGCGTTATGACTCAGTGGTTACAGGGTTGTACAACCATCACCAGGGTCTAATCCCAGAATGTTCTCACCCAGAAAGGAAACACTGCACCTTTGAACTCCCATTGTCTTCGCAGAACCTCCAGCCCTTGGCCATGACGAATACACTTTCTGTATCTATGGATTTGTCTATTCTGGGCATTTCCTGTAAATAAGATCATACAGTATGTGATCTTTTCCACTTAACATTTTTGTTTTTTTGAGATGAAGTCTCACTCTTGTCCCCCAGGATGGAGTACAATGGCACGATCTTGGCTCACTATAACCTCCGCCTCCTGGGTTCAAGCAGTTCTCCTGCCTCAACCTCCTGAGTAGCTGGGATTACAGGAATGTGCCACCATGCCTGGCTAATATTTGTATTTTTTTTTTTTTTAAATAGAAACGGGGTTTCAACATGTGGGTCAGACTGGTCTCGAACTCCTGACCTCAGGTGATCCACCCACTTTGGCCTCCCAAAGTGCTGGGATTACAGGTGTGAGCCACCGCGCCTGGCCTTCCACTTAATATTTTTGTAAATAAAGTTCTGCTGGCACACATCCATGATTATTCATTTCTGTACTACCTACTGTTTTCCACATGGGCAGGGTCAAGTACGGACCCCAAAACCTAAAATATTTCCTGCCTGCCCCTTTACAGAAAAAGTTTGCTAATCTGTGCTACAAGGCGCGTAGCCTTCGAGTGAAAGCTGGTGCTCCTAGGCCACAGCCTGCCTCTGTCTCTAGCAGCGCCTCCCCTCTAGTTTCTCCAGCGCCAGGGTCCTGGGGCATTGCAAAGGGTAAAGAACTGCAGCGGCACCCCCAGAGGCCGGCGTGCCTCAGGTACTTGGAGGTTGACAGACACTTTTTTGTTCACGTTTTATCTTGATTACTAACAGTTTCAGTGATGAACGCAGTTTCTCCGATGGTAGTCCTTGTCACTCAAACCTGCCATAGCACATTCAGCCTAATTATTCCTTCACAAAAGCCCTGTGAAGGGGTGCCTCATGCCCTTTGGTGCCTGTGTGTTACAGGCAGTGACTTTATTTTCTTCACCCCATGTGAAGAAGCCCAGAATGGGGGGTGTCACTCATAAAAATCCACATCCAAAAAAAAAGAAAAGTCCATATCCAATGATTATACACAGGTTTATATGACTCGTTGCATTCTAGCCAAATCTAAAAGAAAGTTTGGATTGAAAGTGGATCAGGCTGGGTGCGGTGGTTCACGCCTATAAATCCCAGCACTTTGGGAGGTTGTGGCGGGTGGATCACCTGAGGGCTGGAGTTGAGCCTGGCCAAGATGGTGAAACCTCGTCTCTACCAAAAATACAAAAACTAGCTGGGCATGTGCTGAATGCCTGTAATCCCAGCCACTTGGGAAGCTGAAGCAGAAGAATTGCTTGAACCCAGGAGGCAAATGTTTCAGTGACCGTGCCACTGTACTCCAGGCTGGGGGACAGAATGAGACTCCATCCAAAAAAACAAAAAGGGGATCACTCTGACATTCCTCCAGTTTTCCCTGGGAAAGGTTTGATTACCTGAGTTTGTTTGAGAGAGGACCTAACTGGAGCTTGGGGTGCACAGGACCTGTCTGAGATACCCTGTGTCATTGGCTCTAGAAAAAGAGCCCCACCTGGCTATGCTAGGCACCCTCGTCCTCAGGACATTCCTCTGTAACCCTGTTCTGGAGTGATCTTTTGGCAAAGGAGTTTCATCACCTTGATTGTTTGCAATTTTTCCACCACAGAGAACGCTGCTCCCTAGACCGTCAGAAAACCAGTCCCACAACGTTTGCTCCTTCTCCATCCTGTCTAACTCTTCTGTAACTGGTAAGGACCCAGAGCTTTTCTGGGGTGGCTTTTCCCTCCTCCTCACCTGAGGGCCTTGGCTTTGGAAACAATGGGTGCTTTTTTCCATGGCTTATTTTCAGGCATTCCTTTGTTCATTCTACTGACAAATACCTAATGTGCCCTACGTGCTGGGCCACAGACTGCTGTGGTGGGCGAGGCAGTTAGTCCAGAGGGTGCCCCTTCGTCTGTAGCCTCTGATGGCCCTGTGTGAGGCGACTGGCTTGGTTTGAGTTACTGGAGCATCTCTTGTGTGCTCTCTATATGTGACATCTTGCCAGCTGTTTTATGGAATGGATGTGTTCTTGGGGTGTGTGGATTATGCTTCCATCAGTCTGTACGTTTAGTGGGGGCCTTGGCTCCTGGCAGTAGATCTTACACAGGGAGAGGCTTCTAGTGAAACACATACTCTGTGACTTACCTTTTCTACCAGTCTTGAGTTCCACATCTCTTATTGACATATTGCAAGACCCTTATACAGCTGTCGATTGCTTTTTCTCCTGCCTACTTTTCCATTTTCAACTGTGGAAAGCCTGGCAAGATAAAACCAAATTGCAGTGGCGGAATCTTAATCCAGAATCTGATGCTCTGACTGCCCTGGGGCCTGTTCCTCAGTTCGGGGGCTTGTCACCCTTAAAGAGCCATTTCCTCAGGATGACAGTGGTGATTGCAGCCTTCCAGTAGCTCCTGGGAGGCACAGTGGTGGGTGCCAGAGCTTGTGTGACATTGGGGGCCTATGTGACCTCTGACTCCTCACATTAGCATTTGGAATGTTCGCTGGCTTCCAGCTTGGCTCAGCTTCCACACTCCCAACAGTGGCTGTAAAGGAAGCCCCCTGCGGCCCCGTCCTGCTGTGAGGGCACGGTGGGCGGGCTCGACATGTCTGCTTTTGCCCTCGCCCTCGCAGGGAGAGGTTCGTTCCGGCCCATCCAGTCTTCTCTGACCAAAGCAGCTCTGTCTCGGCCGATCGTGCCCAAGGTCCTTCCACCCCAGGCCACGAGTCACCTGGCCAGTAAGTCTGTACCTGCATGGCCACAGCCACTGAGTGAGCCTCTGAGGGATGTTTTTGTGACCAGGTTTTTTGAATGTTTTCTTCTCCAAATCATAATGTGTCATTACCCTTCACCGAGAACATCCAAGCCCTTGGCTCAACCATTGACATGAGGTGTGAGGGAGAAGCTGTTCCCCAAGCCCTCTTGGGACCTACCATGGGTTGTCAGTAGAACAGAGATGTGCAGTGTTCTTTCTGTTGCCAGGTACTATCGATTTAGCAGCTACGAGTGCTGGCATCCTCCCCGGGAACCCCCTCCCTGCCTTGGACACCGAGGGCTTGTCTGGCATCTCTCCACTGTCTTCAGACGAGGTGACAAGTGCCGTCTCTGGGCAGGACTCCACTGGAACTCACCAGAATGGAGATGCCCTCCCCGCCATGGGGGTGAGTATGTTTAGAAGGGCTTTTCAGCATTACCACCAGCTTCTGGTATGGACACCAAAGCCATGTGGCTGGGGTCACAGCTCTGCCTTTGGAGGAGAGTCACCAGACCAGGGCTGCCATGGCGTGAGCAAGCTGTGTGTAGTACAGAGCAGGGGAGGCACCCAGAGCCGCTGACGGAAGGGGGGACAGGCTTGCCACGTGGCATTGGAGAACCCAGAGCTAAGATGACGTGGAAACCTAGCTGCATCTGAGAGTGACCGCAACCAGGCTGGCAGCAGCGAGCCCACAGCGCTGGGCTCGGACGTCACCGAGCATGTTTTTCATCTGGGAAAAGAACCCCCTGCATGGCCTCAACTGTTGCTCCTTTCTGAGGCTCCAAGCACCGGGTTTCTCTGGCCTCCCATGGCCACTTCAGAGCCACCCCAAGGAGGATGGGGTGGGCTGATGCTCTTAAGACTCCAGGGAGCCCAGCTCTGCCTGCTATAAAGTTGACTTCCTGATAGAGGAACTTTAGTTCACTCTTTGAAGCCACAGAAAAATTTCAAGTACAGGGCCCATGCCCTGAAAGTGGCCTTTTAGCATTTTTGACCTTAGACCCCTGTCCATTTACTGTCCCTCCACTGTGAAGAGGCCGTGGGGATGGAACACCTCTTTCTGGAACTCTGTCGCAGGCGAGGGTGTGGGCGGCGTCCGGTGCACCTCGCGGCTGCTCATGGGCGTGCTGTTCCTGCAGGGCTCGGACCCGTTCGTCAGCATCCCTTCGAGACCTGAGGAGGAGCCAGTGGCGGACAGTTTCCAGGTAGAATGTGCTCGTGTGCTGCTGAGCAAAGCAGCTGCCCCAGGACTCCCTCCAGTGCCCTGAGCTGCCACCTGTAGTCTTGCAGTGGCCTGGCTTCTCTCTGGGACTGCTCAGTGGCTTTGCTGTTCTTCCATCTGCTATGCCGGCTGCCCAGGGTGGATAAATGTGAATACAGCTGTCCCCTACCTCAGACTTCCCTCCTCCCCTCTCCAAGGTGGGCTGATTCAGAACGGCTGTGAAAAAACTCAGCTTTCTGGGAGGAGGAGGCTGTCAGCTAGTAACTCCCCCAGCACCTACCCTCTTTCTGGCAGTGTCAAAGCAGGTCCAGGCCACTGCGGCCTGGCCTTCTGAGTCTGCCATATTGAGTGGTTTTGGGAGAAATAAATTCCCCGACTGCATTCCTGAGTTGCAAGGATGAGGTAACTGCAGCACTCAGCACCCTGTTGATTTTCCTGCCTGGTGTTTCCTCCCTTGTCGTGGGTTCTGATAGACTGGTTGTGTCTGAAAAATACCTGTCTCCCAGCAGGGCTCTTCTGTTCTCACCTTATCTGAGCTGACCAAGGCCCCTCTCCAAAATGGCCTCTCCACACCGCTGTCCTCGTCAGAGAGCTCCAGCACCCGGCTGTCTCCACCAGATGTCTCTGCTCTGCTTGACATCTCCCTGCCCGGCCCGCCTGAGGATGCGCTGTCCCAGGGCGAGTCCGCCACACACATAAGCGACTCCATCATCGAGATCGCCATCAGTTCCGGCCAGTACGGTAAGGGCAGGGTGGACCCACAGCCCTTCCTGTCAGGAGGCGTTGATCTCCCACCCGAATACTTGCCACACATACTGGGAATATTCCAGTTCTGTGATTTTTACGAATTGAACTGAGATTTTTACGAATTGAATTCTGCGATTTTTACGAATTGTCCTCCAGCAGGGACATTGCAGGTGGATCAGGTACCTGGGACCTGAGGCTGCTGATGGCCTGGTAGGCTTGCTCCTGACCTTCAGACGAGACAGTTGGATGGCCCCCCAAGGTGCTCTTCAGCCTGGGGATCAGAAAAGTGTTTTTATAGTTGATCTTGAACCTGAGCAGGCGGCCTGCAGGTCTTGCAGAGCTTTCAAAGCAGTTGGGCTGGGCCCTGTGGGCTTTGGTCTCACCTGCTGTCTGGGACGAAGCTCCTGGGAGCAGTGGTTTGTTGGTCACTGGTGTGACTCAGGCTGTGGGTTCAGAGAAACATGATTTCACAGTGTGTTAGCATGTACCCTTGGGCAGGTCACCAACCTGTTGAACCTCCCTTTCCTAAGCAGTAAATTGGGAATAAGGTACAGCTCACAGGGCTGCTGTGGGTGCTGTGAGATGACTCAGGTGGAAGGGTGCCACTGCCATTACCTTCACTGTGCGCCATGCCCTCCCGCCCCACGGAGCTGTCCTGCAGATGCTGTGCTCCTTACCTGCAGAGCCATGCCGTCCATCTGGTTCAGCAGGGCAGGGCCCTGCATTCCTGCTGCCTTCTCCATGGTGGGCTGGGGAAGTGAGGTGCTATTTCCCACCCTACAACAAGGCGTTTCTGATCTGGGGTCTTGGTTGGCAGGTGAAGGGGTTCCTCTTTCTCCAGCAAAACTGAATGGCAGTGACAGTTCCAAGAGCCTTCCCTCCCCATCCAGCAGCCCCCAGCCAAACTGGATTGCCTCTCCCACCCATGACCCCCAGTGGTACCCCAGTGACTCCACGGACTCCTCGCTCAGCAGCCTGTTTGGTGAGTGTATGAGGAGGGCTGTCATCTCCCTTCCCAGACCAGCGGGGGCTGGGGTCTGCAGGACACTGGATTCTCATTCTACTGCAGCCAGACTCCCACCAGGACGGTTGGCTTGTTTGCTTCTCAAGTGTTTATGTTTTTCTGAGTTAATATTTTTGTGTGTAATTTGCATGTGGGAAAATGTACACATTTTTAGTGTACAGTTCACCAAGCTTTAGCAAGCATGTATTGCCTGGTAAACCACAATCCAGTGGAGACCTAGAACATTCCTGTGACCCCAGATGCTGGGTTCTGTGTGCCTTCCCGGTCTGCCCAGCTAGCCTGGCCCCTACCCACTTGGGCTGTCTCGAGGGGAGAAAAGGAAACTGGTGTCTTGGCACTCTCTTGGCTCCTCTCCTTCTGTGGTCAGTAAGGTATTTGGAAGTGGATGGTCCAGCTGCTACCCGGCACATTCTTGAATACAAATTGGAGAGTTCATAGGATGTGTCCATCCTCTTCCCCCACTGCCCGTTTGCCCACTGGGTATCAATCGTGGCAGGAAGGGGTGTATAGGAGAAAGATACACCCTGCTGCTGTTGCCTCCACAGGGAGAGCTCCGTTAACATGACTGGGGTCTGCCCGCCCGTGGCTTTACAGAGTGGCCAGGGCTTGTAACTGGGTAGCCGGAACAGTGGGCACCATGCCTGACAGCCCTGAACTGTTGGGTGCCCTGGGCCTGGGAGGTGCTTTGGCAGCCAGCACCCTGCAAGCGTTCGCTTTTGTCACATGTAGCAGTGCAGTTTTGTGCAAAGTCACATGTAAATTGTGAAAAATTGGAAACAGGCCAGGCGTGGTGACTCATGCCTGTAATCCTAGCACTTTGGGGAGGCCAGGGTAGGAGGATTGCTTGAGACCAGGAGTTTGAGACCAGCCTGGGCAACATAGAGGGACCGGGTCTCTACAGAAAATTTTAAAACTAGCCAGGTGTGGTGGTAAATGCTTGTAGTCCCAGCACTTCGGGAGGCTGAAGTGGGGGGATTGCTTGAGACTGTGAATTCGAGGCTGCAGTGAACCATGGTATTACCAGTGTAGTGCAGTGCAGCCTGGGCAACAGAGTAAGACCTTGCCTTAAAAAAAAAATTAAAGAAAAGTTGGGAACTGTCTGCATGAGACTAGTCACCAAAGAAAATATGGGGGTAAGGGATGGCAGTGAGAGAGTGGGAGACCGTGGGACTCACGAAAAACAAGATGCACATCTGTGTGTACCAAGGCCTGTTAAATGAGAAGAGCTCTTCACGGCATGTTGAGTCTCTCAGAAGCTCTTCACACAAGGATTGTGGCCAGCCAGGACCGGGGCTGGGGCCAGGGCTTGGCCTGGCTATGCCCAGCCTCAGGATCCTTCCACTGGACTGGTCCAGACCAAGCAGGGTTCAGGGTGTTTTCCTCTGGTCTTTTCTGTGCAGCAAGCTTCATCTCCCCAGAGAAGAGCCGGAAGATGTTGCCCACTCCCATTGGGACCAACAGTGGCACCTCCTTGCTTGGCCCCAGCTTGTTGGATGGAAACTCGAGGGACTCATTTGTGTCCAGGTCCCTGGCTGATGTCGCAGAGGTGAGTGCATTGACCTCACACCCGCACTTAACAACCAACCCTTCTGCACACCGGTGTTAGTAAGAGCTATTTGCCAAGAATGGAAGATCAGGAGACAGCATGTGCACACTCAGATCTCTTGACTACTGAGGATGTAGACATCTGGGGATGCTGTGCCGGCTCCAGTCCCCACATGCTTAATGGCAGACTCAGTCACAGCTGAGCTCTGCAGGCCTCTGAACTGGGAGCCCTGGTCTGGGGTGCAGAGCCGGGCCTCTGAAGGCAGTCAGAGCTGAGCTGGGATGTCACGTCCTTCACTGGCTGTGAGGTGCTGTGGTGTGGGCACCGTTGTGGAGAAGTAAGGGGTGGTCACAGCAGTTGTGTCGTTGACACCCCCATCCTAACAGCAGGACCTCTCAGCAGCGTCCCCCTGGGTCACACTGAGCTGTGGTGCAGGGGAGTCGGGATGGGCTCTGCTGTCCTCGTGCTTCTCCTACACTCAGGGGAGTGATAGCAGGAGTCACTGGGGAAGAATCTTGATGTGGAGGTGAAATGTGGTTTGTGAGTCTCCTCTTTTGACCAGATGCACTGTCCCTGTTTTTGTTGGCCACGCCATCTGGTTATAGCCCCCAACGCATCCACCACTTGTTTGCCAGGCATTCGTGGGCAGGTGAGGCTTGCAGGGTGAAGACAGGCCCATTTCACCGTGACGCATGGTACAGAGAGGCAGGTGCGTGAGAGATCCGGGTGAGGGCTCTACAGACAGGGAGGGGACTCTAGTTCCAAGAGCTTGGCCTGTGTAAAAGTCCTGGAGCAGCGTTCCCTGAATCTGGTCCCCACAGTGTTGCTCAGTGTTCCTTGAGGATTTTGTAGGCAGATACTTAAGGGAAACCCTTGATCCAGAAAAGCTCAAAACAACTGTTTCTCACAGACACCTCCGCTTCTCAGTATCCGAATATGAATTGTGACTCTTGAGGTGACGAGCTCATGGGAAGGCTTTGGAGAATTCCAAGCCATGATATGACTGGAAATTTTAGCCAAATAAATGCATAGACACGATTAATAGCATAGACCTCCATCTCACATTGTGTGGGGTTTCTCAGTTGTGTTTGGCCCCAGAATCATCATTCAGAGCACACCTTGGACTCTGATGTTTTCCAAGAAGCCGGTCTCTGTCTCTTCCCGTGCTTGTGCGCGTGTTCCTAAGGTCCCAGCTCTGTGGAGATGGGCCGTGCCTACGTGTCCTGAGATAACATGCCAGGACCTCACCGTTGAAAGGACGGGTCACAGCCCAGTGACAGGAGCCCCTTGGAGTCAGAAATGCAGAGTGTCACCCTCACCCCAATGAGAATTTGCACTTTTAACAAAATCTTGGGCAACAGATGGCACTTGGGAATGAGTAGCGGAGAAAGGGTGCAGTTAGTATTTGTGAAACACTGTCCGTCGTAACATTGTACGTTGTAAGTAGTGCAGACACGTATTCACCTGCAGAAATAGCAAGTCAGCGTTTAGCACAAGGATTTTCCCAAGAGCCCTGCACTCAAAATGTGAGTGTGTTTGTCAGCAGGTGCTTGTTGTCTGGAAGGACAGTCTGAGGCATTTGTGGATGAAAGGGTCTGGTGGTAGGGCTGGCATGAAGGGGGTGGGGGGTGGAGCTGGGTGGCCCTGGGATGAAAGGGGTGGGAGCTAGGCCAGGCACGGTAGCTCACGCCTGTAATCCCAGCACTTCGGGAGGCCGAGGCAGGCAGATCACGAGGTCACAAGTTCAAGACCAGCCTGACCAACATGGTGAAATCCCATCTCTACTAAAAATGCAAAAATCAGCCAGGCATGGTGGTGCATGCATGTTATCCCAGCTATTCAGGAGGCTGAGGCAGGAGAATCAGTTCAACCCAGGAGGCGGAAGGTTGCAGTGAACCAAGATTGCACGACTGCACTCCAGCCTGGGTGATAGGGTGAGACTTCATCTAAAAAAAAAAAGAAAGGGGTGGAAGCTGATGGTGGACACACAGGGGAAGGGGAAGGAGAATTACTGTTTGTTCTGCTTTTGAAAACAAATTTTAATTTGTCTGACATTTCCCATAAGAAAAGCATAAAATTTCATTTATGCCATAGCTCTACTCAGAATTTTCCAGACTTACTGCATTCACAATATCACGCAGTTCATTAAGGAACATTTATGCAGGGCCTACTGTGTGCAAACAAAGGCCCCTGTCCTCATGAGGCTTCTGCTCTGGAGCAGCACGCAGACGATAAACAGTGAAAACAGCACATTCCACGTATTTGCTCACAAGACTAAGTCGTGGAGCCGAGGCCCTCCCGTGCCCCGTCCTTCCTCAGCCCCGTGCTGCCTCACCCACTTGTCAGGGCCACCTTCTTGTTCGTGCTTCTCAGTCAAAGCCTCTTCCTGTCTCAGGGAAGGTGCCTGTTGCTTCTTTAAAAAGGAACGTGCTCCCCACACGTCCTCAGGACTGATGGGAACGTGCACCCACCACATGTCCTTGGGACTCTTGATGGGATTGTGCCCCGTACCTGTCCTCATGTCTCTGACAGGAACGTGCCCCCCGCGTGTCCTCGGGACTGATGGGAACGTGTCTCCCACGTGTTGTCAGTTCTCACCCCACCTCCTGCTCAGGTCCCAGTCCTTAGAGGACCCTCACTGGTCTCCTTTCCCTGCACACTCTCTCCCCATCACTCTTCTTCTCTCTCCGCAGGCTTCCCCCAGTCCCTGTGTTTGCTGTGTACTGTCTGCCTGCCTGTTGGGTGTCTTCCCCCTTAGGTCTCATGGCAGGAGGGAACTGGGACCCTCATCTCAGCCATCAGATGTGCCCTGCACAGCAGGCTGTCTGCTAGCACTTACGTAAAGAGTGTGTGGGCAGACGACAGGTGATTCTGAGATTCTGCAGAGAGCCCTGTGCTGCCATCCACGGCTAGGTTCCTGCAGCAGGAGTCGGTGGGAGCTTCTTGTCCTGTGTGTAGGGAGCCACCCTCCACTGAAGGCCCAGCAGATCACAATGACTTTTTCTTACTGTGTCCTCTTCCTGCAGGTTGTGGATTCCCAGCTGGTGTGCATGATGAATGAGAACAGCATCGATTATATTTCTCGGTTCAACGACCTGGCCCAAGAGTTGTCTATCGCTGAGCCTGGCCGCCGAGAAGTTCTGTTTGATGGTGGTGGAGGCGGTCCCCCTGTCAGTGACCTGTCCCAGTGACCACACGTCCTGGTAGCAGATGAAGCCCTCTTCCAGCTAGAGAAAAACAGATCAAGCCCAGGAGCCCCGGAGGATGGTCTGAACAGAGGCATCTCCGCACCCATGACTGCAACAGGCAGGAATGTGGTCACAGAGCTGCTTCCCCATGAGCAGCAGGCAGTGGCATCCCAGGAGACCAGGACGAGCTCTTGGGAAGGGCCGACGTTAGAAATGGCTGCGGTGCGGGAGCAGTTCTTCACCACGCCTGGGCCCACATTAGGGTCTGCATAGTAATCCCATTTCAGTCCAAGCTCTGCCTCGATTGTTGTGTTGGATGTGGCGGTGGTGCTTCTTTCTGAGACAAGGGAGTGTGTGCCTTGGTATAGTTGCCTCGTGCTGGGAGCCCCCAGCTTCTGCTGCTTGATTTTCGCCAAACCTGTGCCATGCTTCAGCTGTGCCCTCTGTGGAATGTAACGGGCAGGACGTTTGGTTGTGGCCTGCGCTTGTGCCGGGTGGTGTCGCACCCTGAGGCAGCAAGCGCACGGATGCCGATCGCGGGGCTGCCGAGGAGTCCTGGGGCCCTGGCCTGGCCTCCCCTGTCTAGAGGTTTTGTTCGATCTCTCTTAACAGGAAGTGGGGGCAGCAAGAGTCCTGCACTATGCAGGCTGTGTGGACTTTATAAAGACCCTGCTAAGCTGGTTGAAAATGTTTTTCTTGTGTGTTAAGGATTAGGAGACATGGAAGAGGAAGAACAAAGTCCCCTCTGTAGTTGGTTTCCTTCCTGTGTCCCTTTGCAAGCTTCCAGGTGACCTAAGGTGTCATTTGTCTCTACTGGGGTGACCTCTAAGCACTAATACGATTACAGCAAAGACTTTCCCGATAAGTTCTGAAACTTGATCTGTGACTGTTTGGCACTTAGGACAAGTCCACCTTTGCAAGGAAAGTGTCTCGTGGGCATGGGTGTGGGCATGCCTGACATGTGTGTTCAGTCCCTTCGTACCTTTGCCTTGAAACAGCTGTGTCTCCTTTCCATTTGGGACACCCACGCAAGGGCCCAGACATCTGGATGTGATCACATGTCACCAAATGTATGCCTTCGTGGTGGTCTTCCTACTTGCACCCCCTCAGGTGGCCAGCATTCCTACTGTGGGTGGCCAACGTTCCTACTGCAGACTGCCCAACATCCAGTCTTTCCCAGGGTGGAGCTAACAAGGGCCCCTTTGCCTTCTCAGCCTCAGGAGTTCCAAGCACATGAGTCACTGTCCAGCCACATCCAGTATGGCCTGGAGCTGCTACAGAGGCGTTGGGCAGGGCATGCCTCTGCTGCCATCTCTCCCTTCCTGCCTCATCCCCCACAGTAGTCGGGATTGTGTTTTCCTAACCTACTTGGACCTACTCTTCGACTCCCCACCATTCCTCTCCCCTCACACGTGTGGCATGTAAGGCCACCCCGGGCCCCTCCCCTGTTTCTCTCCCCCTCCACAATGGAGAAGATGAAAAGAGGGGAAAGACCTTGGGTGTGGACAAGCAGGTGGACACCCTCCATCCTGCAGTCCACCACAGCCACTGTAGACCATTGGGAGGACGTGGAGAGGACAGTGGACTTCCAGGAAAGAGCTTCCTTTTTTGGTCTCACAAGTTTTTCTTAGAGCTCTTGCCTGAGCTGGCTTCCCTCATTCAGACCTTGACATGAGATCTTAAGCAAACAGTCCCAAAGTTCTTGCAGGTGAAAAAAGAAACATGGTGCCACTTGACTGGGAGAGAGACAGCAGTGTTTCAACCGCAGCATCTTTAAACTAGCTTGTGTTTTGTGCTTAATATTATCAGCTTCCAAAATTAGCATCTCATGGAGCCAGAGAAAGACAAGTAGATCTCCCTCTGGGCATCTGACTTTGCTATGTCAGGATTAGGCTACCAGGCCGAGTTTAGACCACTGCTAGCTTTCTCATACTCCCACGGGCTAGACCAGAGATGCCAAGTCATAACAGCATTGAGCTGCATGCACTGTGCCAGGGACAGCAGGGTTCATGAACTGCCTGTCAGGGCACCTGTTACTCCCAAGTGGGGTGAGGCTTTGAGGTCAGGGTCTGCCTTTGTGGACTCTAGACAGTATCTACCACTTGGTTCTGCAGGGTAGGACCAAGCAGTGACTGCAACCGTTGCCACCCAGTGGGTAGGTAGATGGGTTAGGGAGGAGGACGGACTGTTGTAGACTCTAGACAGTATCTACCACTTGGTTCTGCAGGGTAGAACCAAGCAGTGACTGCAACCGTTGCCACCCAGTGGGTAGGTAGATGGGTTAGGGAGGAGGACGGACTGACTTGTCTCCTGTAATAGAGCTGACAGGGTTTTAGAGGATTCTGCTCTTCTAGTAACTAGACAGGTGATACGCATTTGCTTGCCACATTAAGGGAGAATGGTGTCATTTGTTGGAGAAAAACAATGGATGCATTTTCTCGCCTAAATGAATACTGATGTACAAAAATAGGCAACTGTTAAAGGCTGGAATTTTTGAAAGATCCAAACAGAGAAGCCTTCCACTTCTTGTATCTGCTTTTCCAAAGGAAGCCTCGATTGTCGTGAGCCTGTGGCTTCCTTTGTGCATTTGAGCATGCTATAACTAAGATGAGATCAGTTTCTTAGAAAAAGCTTTCCCAAACTCTCTTACATTATCTGGGATCTTTGCTGATCCACCTTTTCTGGAGACTGGGACAGAGCATCTGTGGTGCAGGGAAGTTAGTCCTCTGGCCTCGACTCTGTTGTGGATGTGCAGTGATGAGCGGGCATTGCGTGCCTCCAAGGACGCCGAGGTCATGGCTTCCTGGCTGTTTCGTCCTTCTGCATCTGGTAGCTCTGCCAGTTCGGGGAGTGGCGTTTCCGCAGTTGGTCCCCTTGCTTTGCCCCACCTCCAGGTGCTGGGCATCAGAGGCCGTGACCCCGTTTCTGTTGGACGACCTTTTTACTTTAATAGCATTTTTTTTTTTTTTTTTTTTTTGAGACAGTCTCACTCTGTCACCAGGCTGCAGTGCAGTGGTGTTCAGCTATCTATCTCAGCTCACTGCAACCTCTGCCTCCTGTCTT
The DNA here is from genome assembly GCA_004027835.1 of Alouatta palliata. Taxonomy (NCBI): domain Eukaryota; kingdom Metazoa; phylum Chordata; class Mammalia; order Primates; family Atelidae; genus Alouatta; species Alouatta palliata. Next base: position 37,683 of record PVKV010004350.1, on the reverse strand, counting down.
CAAGCGATTCTCCTGCCTCAGCCTCCCAAGTAGCTGGGACTACAGGCCTGCACCACCACCCCTGGCTAATTTTTGTGTTTTTAGTAGAGACGGGCTTTCAACATGTTGGCCAGGATGGTCAATCTCCTGATGTCGTGATCCGCCCACCTCGGCCTCCCAGAGTGCTGGGATCGCAGGCGTGAGCCACCGCGACAGCCAGTTTGATAGCGTGTTTAATTAGATCACAGCGTTGAATTCAAAGTTCTTCTGCAAAGAAAGTTGTGGGGGCATAAGACACCGGAACGAGGGAGGAGGACCTTGGGCTCTAGCAAATGCATTTGTCAGGAAATACGGCACTTTGTCTTAACAAGGAAAGAGTAATATAAAACCAAGGACAGAAACCCACAGCACACCCTTTGCGGCTGTCAGCGCTCTGCTGATTTCACGGTGGCTGCGCGTCCTGGGGATGGGTGAGGTGTGGGGAGCCGAGCCCCTGGCCCTGCCTCCCACGCCCCGCACCCCTTCTCTCCCTTCTTGGTTAAGCCATAGCGAGGCCTCTGCTCGTTTCAGATGTGAATTTGTTTTATAGATTATAAATATGCATATACAGTGTATGTATAAAGCAGAATGCCTGCCTTTCCTGGTTATTTTTTGTACCATATTGTAAATTATATTATTTATTCTTTACCAATTTTGGGAATAAAAGGTGTTTTGGTTATTTAATATAATAAACAAGAGCTGTTAAACTTCTGTTTAAATTTCCAGTTCAACTTGTAAATGTTTTTATTGTGCATAAATACATACTAATGTTGATCTAAGGACTGTGCTTTGTGCCTGTTCTTCAGGGCCACACGCACCTGCGGACCATGCTTGGGCAAGGAGGAGCCGCCCCCGTGGTGGGCGCGCTCCCTGCGCCCGGCCCGGTTTCTTCCTGAGGGCGCGGCCGCCCCACGGTCCGCCCAGCCCGCCGCCCAATGCGAGCTCCCAGCTCCTCGAGCGGCGTCGCCTTCCCCCAATCCGCTGTGGGCGCAGTGCCGGCTGTTCAAAGTATAACTCGTTGGAGGTGGGCATGACGGGAGGGGACCGCGCCGCGATAGGCTGCGGAGCAATGATCGGCGTCTTGGAGGCCAATGGGCGCTGGCGGGCGTCTTGGTACCTGCGCGGGGCGGGCGGGAACGGCGCGCGGCGAGCTGAGGGTGGCGGCGGGCGACATGTTCCAGGGCCCGGAAAGCGAGGGCGGCCGCGCCGGCTCCAGGTGTGGCGCGGGGGACGCGGGAGGAGGGAGGAGGGGGGCGGGGGGCAGGGAGCGCGGCCAGGTGGCAGGGACGGATGGGCCCTGGGCGTCCGCGAGCCGCGTGGGGTGGGGGGGCGGTAGGGAGACCTCACAGAGGCCCCTGGGGCCGCCACTCTCCTTCTGCACCGCCGCGTGACTGAGGCACGGAGCCCGAGGGGGCGGATCGCCGAAGCCCGGGCTGTGGAGAGCTTCCCGTGACCGAGGCCGAGGGCGAGGAAGGGCTCCCGGGTTCTGGGAACAAAGCTGTGTGGAGGGCGGGCTGCGCTCCCGCGCTTCTGGGCGCCCGCGTTCCGTGGGGTGCGTAGGGGGATTCTTGGGGGGCGGTTGCCCGGGGGAGGGGTGTGCCCGTGGGTGCGGCCCATTCTGTTGTGGGGTGCGTGTCCGTGTTCGGGGGTGTGTGTCCCTAAGGGGTTTGCGGCGCTGTTTGTGGGGTGTCTCTGGCCGTGACCCCCTGGTGTGTGTGTGTGTGACTGTGTGAAGTGCCTGTGTCTCCTGCCCGTGGCCCCCCTGCATGTGTGGCCGTGTCCCCTGCCCGTGGCCCCCCTGCGTGTGTGGCCGTGTGCCCTGCCCGTGGCCCCCCTGCGTGTGTGGCCGTGTCCCCTGCCCGTGGCCCCCCTGCGTGTGTGGCCGTGTCCCCTGCCCGTGGCCCCCCTGCGTGTGTGGCCGTGTCCCCTGCCCGTGGCCCCCCTGCGTGTGTGGCCGTGTCCCCTGCCCGTGGCCCCCCTGCGTGTGTGGCCGTGTGCCCTGCCCGTGGCCCTCCTGCGTGTGTGGCCGTGTCCCCTGCCCGTGGCCCTCCTGCGTGTGTGGCCGTGTGCCCTGCCCGTGGCCCTCCTGCGTGTGTGGCCGTGTGCCCTGCCCGTGGCCATGCTCCTACCAGTTCATGTGAGTCCACTTCCTCTTTGGAAAATGCCAGGACGTCTCGGGTAAAGCCAGTTATCTCCTTTGATCTTAAACAGTCTGGGGAGGTCGATGGCACTCCTGGGCTTCGCTGTAGGAAGAAGTGGATTGGAACGAAGATCCCCTGACTCAGGTTTAATGGCCAGGGATGCTTAGCACACTTTTTTCGTGTTTTTGAACTTGTAAAGCACTCTTTGGGTATTGGGACTCACATAAATTAGAGTGACAGAGTTGACAAGGTCTTTCATGCCACTTTAGCAGTGAGCTTGTGTTGTGAAGTTTGGGTCTTCTGATGCCTGAGGTTTTCTGTCTGATGAGCCCCTCTGTTGAAATAGTTGTTCGATGCCACAAAGAAAAATCAGCACTGAGACAAAGGATCTTTCAGCAACGCGACGTTTACTTCCTAGACTGCAGGAAGGGCACCCTCACTAGCCATCTTGCCACGAGAGTACAGTGAACAAAGGAAAACACACACATTTATCCCTTATGTGTTTGGGGTCGTCCTTTCTGCTGTGTCTTATGTCCTTTGGCTGGAGTCGGACCTCACAATCTAAAGTAAAACTCGAAATTGGCTAACAACTTAAAACTTTTCTAAACAGGGAAAAGCCATGGAGAGCTGGGACAGGCCTGTGAGCACGTCCAGCACAGACATCCTGGTTAAAGTACAAGGTCATAGGATGTACTACGTGCCTGTGAGCGTGGCGTGTCTAACAGCTACATAGGATAGGGCTTAACAAAGCTATTAGCACACGTATTCTTTAATAAGAAAGGCAACATTAAAAAGGAGCTTTTCTACTTTCCACACGCTCTGTGGCACAGCCTCACCAGAGAAGTAGAAGAGAATGTGTGTGCCTTCACTGTTAAGACAAATACTGTATCAACTAAATTCTGAAGAAAAGAATTGCTCCAACTTGCTAAAAACCCTTCAAATTGGCCGGGTACGGTGGCTCACTTCTGTAATCCCAGCACTTTGGGAGGTCAAGCAGGGTGGATCACCTGCGGTCAGGAGTTTGAGACCAGCCTGGCTAACATGATGAAACCCTGTCTCTGCTAAAAATAGAAAAATTAGCCATGCATGGTGGCGTGAGCCTGTAGTCCCAGCTACTTGGGGAGGCTGAGGCAGGAGAGTCACTTGAACCCGGATGCAGAAGTTGCAGTGAGCTGAGATTGCACCACTGTACTCCAGCCTGGATGACAGAGCATGACTCCATCTCAGAAAAAAAAAAAATAGGCCAGGCGTGGTGGCTCACACCTGTAATCCAAGCACTTTGGAGGCCAAGGCAGGCGGATCACCTGAGGTCCGGAGTTCAAGACCAGCCTGACCAACATGGTGAAACCCCGTCTTTAAAAAAAAAAAAATAAATATATATATATATATATATATATATATATATATATTAGATTTAGGAGGGTTAGGTCAGTATTCAGTGGTACTCCTAACCAAATAATTAGCCCTTAATTCATGGAACAGTGATTATTACTCACACCTAGGTCTACACTGAGGTGGGACCAGGAGCTGAAACTGGAGTGATAAGAGCGAATGTGGTTTCTGGTTTCTGATGGCCAGGGATCTGCCCTACCCACGGCAGCAGTGGTGTGAGGCTGCGTCCCCAGCCCTGTCCCGGTTGTGTGTGTTTAGTACCTTTCCTTTTTGTTTGTGCCGCCTGGCACTGGCTGCCCGTTAAATGGTGGTGTTTATACACACCCTGAGTTACACCAATTTTTTTTTTTTTTTTTTGGTTTGTTGTTGTTGTTCTTGAGACAGAGTGTTACTCTGTCACCCAGGCTGGAGTGCAGTGGCACCATCTCGGCTTACTTCAACCTCTGCCTCCCGGGTTCAAGCGATTCTCCTGCCTCAGCTTCCCGAGTAGCTGGGACTACAGGCGCGCGCCACCACGCCCGGCTAATTTTTGTATTTTTAGTAGAGACGAGGTTTCACCTTGTTGGCCAGGATGGTCTCCATCTCTTGACCTCCTGATCCGCCTGCCTCGGCCTCCCAAAGTGCTGGGATTACTGGTGTGAGCTGCCGCGCCTGGCCAACACCAGTGATTTTATGTTAACTTTTGTGCTCCAGAAGTTAGCTGCAGAGATGCGTGCTGAAGTCATATTCCAAACTACTTTGGGGGATTTGTTTCTGGACAGGTTGTTGTGAAAAGGAGAAAGTCTTCCTTTTAGGGTGGTGAAGAGCTGGTCTGAACTGGGTGATGAGGTGTCATTGGAAGCTTCTGCTTGAAGTCCACAGAAACTGCACATTTGCCGCTCATCTGACGGTGGTTGAGTCGCAGGGCAAGGTGCCTTGTAAGAGCCACAGTTTGTTTTGCTGTGAAGAGAATCAAGTGGTGGCTGTAAGATTACCCAGCCAGGTTTTCCTCTCTTAAGAACTTACATCTCTGGCCAGGCGCGGTGGCTCACGCCTATAATCCTAGCACTTTAAGAGGCTGAGGCGGGCGGATCACCTGAGGTCAGGAGTTCAAGACCAGCCTGACCAATATGGTGAAACCCTGTCTTTAAAGAAAAAGAGCTTACATCTCTTATTTTCTTGCTGAGGGATTATCTTGTGTTAAAGGTATTTTGTAGAAGCATTATGCTTTAGCCATGATTAACGTGAGCTCTTCCTTTAAGCTGTAACGTTTATATTTGTAAGGAATTTAATCCGAGTTTACTTCTCACTGCTTCTCTCCAAGCCTGACCAGTCCCCTAATCCTTTCTGAAACTCAGGAACGAAGTGTTAGAGAAGGTCAGGAGCATGGGGACCCCCCCAGGAGGGCCACATGGGTTTTCCCTACCTCTCCAGTGCTGCTGTCCATTCCAGCTGTGTGAGCTTTTTCTTCTGTGTGCTTCTCTTGTGTGTTTTGAATATCTTCACTGAAATATTTTGAAGGGGTACCACAAAAGGAAAAAATAATTAGGAAGCACCCCCACCCACATTGTGAATTTGTCCCCAAATATCCGAGCCCTAGCGTTCCTCTCCCTCTACTAGTGTCATAGTGGTAAGCGTGCCTGTATCCTAGAGAAAGCCACACTGCACCATTGTTGTCAGGCTCTGTCTTTATTGAAAGGTCTATTGAACTCTGAGTTCCATTCATCCGAGACCCCTTTGAGGCAGCCTTGCTGTCTGTGTGAAACCTGCGGTAGGGCCTGCTGCCTTTGATGGAGATGACTGCTGCCCCTTGCCTGGGGCTGGGCCTGTATGCGCCACAATTTCTGCTAAAACATTCTTTGGCACCACTTTTTTTTTTCCTTTGCTTGTTTTCAAATAAAATTCAGAAAACCACACAGAACAATATTAAATATTGTATTTCCATCACCCGAAGAAACGCTGGTCATTTCAAGTAACTGCTGCTCACATCCTGCATCCAGTGATACCTTTCCACCTGGAGGCCACAGGCTCAGTTTGGGTTTCACCCCTTCCAAATTTTGGAGTCCCAGTGGTACTCAGTGTCTGTCACATCACTCACACAGACACTGAAACCACCTGTGCGTAGCTCTAGCTTTCCCCTTGAGACTTGAAGCTCCTCCGGGGTGAGGACTTGCTCTTTCATCTATCTACAGGGTCTGGGGAAGGATTGCCAGTGATAGGTGCTCAAGAAATGTGTAAATTGAACTGAAGCCGGGGTGAAAGGCAGAGGAGAGGAGACTGTGAATGTAGGGTGTGTGGGGTAGGGAAAGAATCCTAGAGAGCTTGCAGTCAAGGTGAGTCTACCTGTAATGGGATCTGACCGTTTGTAGCACCTTGAGGGCTTGAGAGATGAGCCATGTTTGAAATAAGTCAGTCAAAGAAATTTTAGCTCATGCTCAGCTCATGTGATGCTTGATGTTAAATTCAGTTCAGTTCTAAAGATTGCAGACCTTCATCTCTTATTTCCAAAGAGGTGACTGTAGAGACCTGCGCATGTTTAGACTTGCTGCACTAGCTAAGAAACATCATGCAGAATTGGTGGGACACAGTGGCTCACACCTGTTATCCCAGCACTTTGGGAGGCCGAGGCAGGCAGATCACTTGAGGTCAGGAGTTCGAGACTAGTCTGGCCAACATGGTGAAACCCCATCTGTACCAAAAATACAAAAAATAGCTAGGCATGGTGACGTGCACCTGTAATCCCAGCTACTTAGGAGCCCAAGGCAGGAGAATTGCTTGAACCTGGGAAGTGGAGGTTGCAGTGAGCTGAGATCACGTCACTGTACTGCAGCCTGGTGACAGAGCAAGACTCTGTCTCAAAAAAATAAAATAAGCCAGAGGTGGTGGCTCAGGCCTGTAATCCCAGCACTTTGGGAGGCCGAGGTGGGAGGATCACCTGAGGTCAGGAGTTTGAGACCACCCTGGCCAACATGGTGAAATCCCGTCTGTACTAAAAATACAAGAATTAGCAGGGGATGGTGGCAGGCACCTGTAATCCCAGCTACTCAGGAGGCTGAGACAGGAGAATGGCTTGAATCTAGGAGGTGGAGGTTGCAGTGAACTGAGATTACACCATTGTACTCTGACCTGGGTAACAAGAGCGAGACTCAGTCTCAAAAAAAAAAAAAAGCATGAAGAATTACCAGGGCTGTATGATTCATAAATGGATATGGAAGTCAGGTGGCCTTATCATGGCCACTATCAAAGCACCTCACCTAAAATCTTGTTAAGCCTCTTTTTGCTGAACAAGGTCTTACTTTTTCGCCCAGCCTGGTGTATAGTAATACAATCATGGTTCACTGCAGCTTTGACCTCCCAAGCTCAAGCCATCCTCCAGCCTCAGCTTCCCAAGTAGCTGGGACTACAGGCGCGTGCCACCATACCCAACTAATTTTTGTATTTTTTGTAGAGATGGGGTCTCCCCATAGCTGGGATTACAGGTGTGTACCACCACGCCCAGCTAATTTTTTTGTATTTTTAGTAGAGATGGAGTGTCTCCATATTGGTCAGGCTGGTCTCAAACTCCTGGGCTCAAGCAATCCTCCCACTTCAGCCTCCCAAAGTGCTGGGATTAAAGGTGGCAGCTACTGCTCCCGGACAGCTGTTTCTCGTTTAAGCTTGATTATTGGTTATTTTTTTTAAATAATTTTTCTCGGTCGGGTGCGGTGGCTGATGCCTGTATTCCCAGCACTTAGGAAGGCCAAGGCAGGTGGATCACCTGAGGTCAGGAGTTTGGGACCAGCCTGACCAATATGGAGAAACTCCATCTCTACTAAAAATACAGAAAAATTGGCTGGGCGTGGTGGCGCATGCCTGTATTCCCAGCACTTGGGAGGCTGAAGTAAGAGAATCACTTGAACCCAGGAGGCAGAGGTTGCAGTGAGCTGAGATTGCATCATTGCACTCCAGCCTGGGCAACAAGAGCAAAACTCCATCTCAAAATATAATAATAATTTTCTCAAATGCACCTGGTTTTTTTTCCCCTCACTCCTCAAATCCTCCAGGAAATGCCGGCTGCTGACGGGAAGTTTGGCATCCGCCTCCCTCAGCCTCCTGAGTGGACAGGGACCCCAGGCACCACTTCAGAGGTCTGCCAGCACATGCCAGCTTCTTGGTGGAGTGGCCAGCCCATGGGTCTCTGCAGATGGAGACTGGGAAGCGCTCTGCCTTCCTGCTTGATAGCAGCAGATCTGAGAACTCCATTCACATCCCATCACAAGGAGCCGTCAGCGCTCTTTCTAGCTCTTTTGAGGAGACAGAAACATTTCGCATATCGTGTTATTTTTGTTAAGTAAACCGTGAGTAGTCAGTGTTTGGAAAGCTTTCCAGTGAGATCTGACCTTAAATCATAGTCATTTGTGTGGTGTTGAGCCCTGTAATTCCAAGCACAGTCATTCTTGGTATCCTTGGGGAGTTGGTTCCAGGACCCCCAGGATAACAAAATCCATGGATGTTTAAGTCCTTGTTATGAAGTGGTGTAGTGTTGCATATGAGCTGTGCACATCCTCCTGTATGCTGTCAGTCATCTCTAGATTACACATAATACCTAATATTATGCAAATACTTATTATACTGTATTACCTAGGGAATTATGACAGAAAAAAGTTTGTACATGTTCAGTACAGATGCAACTATCCTTTTATTCTTGACATTTTGATCTGAGGTTGGTTGAATCCATGGAAGCAGAGCCCATGGATACAGAGGGCTGACTTTGCTTCTAGATGTCTGGGATCATAGACAGTCCCATTGCTAAGGACGAGTGAAAGAGCATGAGCTACTCACTGGTTTAAAACTCATTTTCACTAGGCCTCTTTCTCAAATGCATTTAAAAATTTTTTCCAGTTGTTCTGATTTCAGCATTTCGCTGGTTTGCTAATGTAGACTGTGCTTTGGGAATAGAGCTAGGTGGCAGTTCCTTATTAGTTCTTAAGTTTTTGCAATAAAAAGTGATTCAAGGGCTGGACATAGAAGCTCACGCCTGTAATCCCTACACTTTGGGAGGCCAAGACAGGCGGATCACCTGAGGTCAGGAGTTCGAGACCAGCCTGACCAACATGGGGAAACCCCATCTCTGCTAAAAATACAAAATTAGCCGGGCATGGTAGTGCCTGCCTGTAATCCCAACTACTTGGAAGGCTGAGGCAGGAGAATCACTTGAACCTGGGAGGCAGAGGTTGTGGTGAGCTGAGATCGCATTATCGCACTCCAGCCTGGGCAACAAGAACAAGACCCTGTCTCAAAAAATAAAAATAAAAAAATTAGCCGGGTGTGGTGGCGGGTGCCTGTAATTCCAGCTACTTGGGAGGCTGAGGCATGAGCACCCAGTAGGCAGAGGTTGCAGTGAGCCAAGATCACGCCATTGCACTCTAGCATGGGCGACAAGAGCAAAACTCCGTCTCAAAAAAAAAAAAAAAAAAAAGGGATTCAAAGTTCTGCTCTACTTCTGAAATGTCTAGTTTAAAACTTTGAATAGTAAATGGCAGTTTGCCAAAGCGCAGGACTTCAGTGTCTTGTTATGTGTGTGTGAGCAGTGGGAACACTGCATTCCTCACAGGTGTTTAAAACCAATATTGGTAGAATGCCAGTGTATTTTGGAGGTGCCGTCTATTCCATACACGTTGATCTTTACAAAATATATGTGGAAGGCTTCACGAATTTGCGCATCTTCCTTGCACAGAGGCCATGCTAATCATCTCTGATTCATTCCAACTTTAGTGTATGTGCTGCTGAAGTGAACACCATACAGGCTGATCTGAAATGGACCATGGGGCTAGTAGGTGTGTTCTTTGGTCTTTCCCCCATTCCACCAGGCTTCAGGATCAGGGGTGGCCAACCCAGTGTGTACTCCCAGGAGTCACCGGATTGACGTTGGTGGCACTTCCTCTGGTCTAGGCCAACACCCTCTGGTAGAGATATGGGCCACAGGTGGAACTTAAAATTTTCTGGTATTCACATGTTTAAAGTAATAAGAGAAATTAATTTTAATAGATTTACTCAACCTGGTATATACAAAATACGGTTTGAACGTGTGATCTGCAGAAAGACGTGACTTCAATGGCGTGTGCAAACTTGGGGCAAAAACGCAAAGAGATGTTTTGCCTTTACTTCTGCTGAGCCTGCAAGATCTGATGTGTGGTTGGGGTGACGGTGCATCTCAGTCCACACCTGCCTTGTCTGTGTGTTCGGTGGTCACGTGGCCAGGGGCCCCATACTGAAGTGCACAGGTCTAGCCCTTTGGGTCAGGCATGTCCTAGGGGTAAATGGTGGATGCCTTCTCATTCCTTAAGAGAGGCACTGGAACATGGTCTAGGTTCTGGATACAGGCGTCCTGGGGTTTTTTTGTTTTTTGTTTTTAGATGGGAGTGTTGCCGCGTCACCCAGTGGGCATCCTTTACCCAGGCTGAAGTGCAGTGGTGCAGTCTCGACTCACTGCAACCTCAGCCTCCCAAGTACCTGGGATTACAGGTGCGCGCCACCGTGCCTGGCTAATTCTAGTATTTTTAGTAGAGTTGGGGGTTTCACCATGTTGCACAGGCTGGTCTTAAACTCCTGACCTCAGGTGATTGGCCTGCCTCAGCCTCCCAAAGTGGTGGGATTACAGGTGTGAGCCACCACGCTCAGATGCTGCCTGGGTTTGAAATCTTGGCTTTACTACTTTTATGCAGCTTTTGACAAATTTACTTCAATTCTCTTTATCTCAGATGTATCATCTGTGCAAATAATCCTTGCCTATAGAGTTGTTGTGGGATTAAGTGAATGTAGTTTTCTTGTAAAGTGCTTAGAATAGTATCTGGCATATAGTAAGCACTTAACAAATGTAAGCTACAGCATTAAATACCTGAATGTGTTTACAGTATTAAACACTGCTCTATACTGATTAAAATTAGTATTAAACTCTACTGAATGTGGCTTAATTTGCCTCTTAGGGAACCTTTAATTTTACTTATGAGAGGTCATAGGAATAATTTCAAATATAGAAGTTTCTAGAGATTTTTGGCATAACCAAGGTACATAAAGAATACTTTTAAGGGAACCTTAAGAGCAGTAAAAGAAGTCTGGCATCTGTAAACTAGTCATACCAATATTAAATAATGATGGTGCGTGATTTCTTATTAGATGTTAAGAAAATATTTTGCTGGGTGTGATGGCTGATACTGTAATCGCAGCACTTTGGGAGGCCAAGGTGGGCGGATCACTTGAGCTTAAGGAGCTTGAGACCAACCTGGGCAACATGGCAAAACCCCGTCTCTACCAAAAATACAAACAATTAGAAGGGTGTGGTGGTGGTGGTGGGCACCTGTAATTCCAGCTACTCAGGAGGCAGAGGTGGGAGGATCACTTGAGCCCAGGAAGCAGAGGTTGCAATGAGCCAAGATAACTGTCATCCAGCCTGGGTGACAGAATGAGACCCTGTCTCAGAAAAAAAAAAAGAAAAAACAAAATACTTTTACCCTGTCTAATTGTGCCAAAATCCTTGCATGGTGACCAGCTTCCAGGTCATTCATCAGTAATCAGTGTGTACTCCGTGCTTGTAGGGCCATGAAGCCCCCAGGAGGAGAATCGAGCAATCTTTTTGGAAGTCCAGAAGAAGCTACTCCTTCCAGCAGGCCTAATAGGATGGCATCTAATATTTTTGGACCAACGGAAGAACCAAAGAACTTACCCAAGAGGACAAATCCCCCAGGTATGGGCCTTCGGAAATTCCTAATCCTTCAGCTCTACCTGCTCTGGTTTGAAAATATTTTCTGTTTCTTTATACTGATCCTTTCCCATACTTTCTGATTCAGGTAATCACTTGTCATCAGAGTTCTTCCAAAATGAAAACGTTCTTACTTGTACTTTGTCTTGGAGGTGGCTTGAGCAGTCTTGAATTCTGCATTTATTCAGGAGACTTTGGTTGAAGACAGGCACTGAGGATACAAAGGTAGACGGAGTCTTCTGGTTCCTGCCAGGGAGCTGCTCCCAGGTGTTCCACGGACCCCCTTGAGAGTCCTGAAATGACGTGCAAATTATTGTGGATGTAAACGTTTTTCTTAGGGAGGGAGAGTGTTTTTAATCAGATCATCAGTGGAATTGAAACTCTTCACAAGGAAGAATTGATCTAGCACACGTCTACGTGGTTCTTCAGTATTTACCCGACCTCCTCGTGCTTACAGTGGGAGGGACTCTTTGAAAAAGGTTTCTCTTGGCCGAGAGACTGTCCAGTTGAATAACCACATGGTGGAGGTTACCTGAGTAGCTTTGCCCTGTCTGTCCAGGAGGGGAAAGCGTGGTGTCTTCCATCCTTAGAAGGTTTGAGAGGCCATGCTTAGGTGTCAGTGTGTCAGGCAGGTCCTCAAGCAGAGCCAGATCCACTCCCTACCTTGCCCTGTTTTGGGGTACCAATATTTCTTGACCAAATGTAGAAGAAAAAAAGCAGTAGATCCAGAGTTAGTTTTTTCTTTTGTTTTTTGTTTATTTTGACACAAGGTCTCACTTTGTCACCCAGGCTGGAGTGCAGTGGCACCGTCATGACTCACTGCAGCCTTGACTTCCCAGGCTCAGGCGATCCTTTTTTCTCAGCTTCTGAGTAGCTGGGATTACAGAAATATGCCAACATACTTACCTTTTTTTTTTTTTTGTGGAGACAGGGTTTAACTGTGTTGCCTACACTGGTCTCAAACTCCGGGGCTCAAGCCCTCTGCCCACCTCGGCCTCTCAAATTGCTGAGATTACAGACATGTACCCTTGCGCCCAGCGGAAGCTAGGTTTGCTGCTTTTTTCTTGGTCTGTTTGGTTGCTTTTTTGGATGTAGTTAAAGAAGCGTTTTGGCCAGGCACGGTGGCCCACGCCTGTAATCCCAGCACATTGGAAGGCTGAGGCAGGCACATCACCTCAGGTTGCGGTGAGCCGAGATCACGCCATTGTACTCCAGCCTGGGCAACAAGAGCAAAACTCCATCTCAAAAAAAAAAAACAGAAAGAAAAGAGAAGTGAGTGTTTCTTATTGAGTGACTCACGTTCTCATTGTTTCCAGTTGATGAGCTTAGGGCCAGGGACTCCTGCATGTCCTCTGTAGAAAGGGTGGCAGAATAATACATTGCACGCAAGACAGAGAATCAAATCTGAGGCGCTTCCAGGCGTATGAATCTGCTTACTCAGCCCCTGCTCAGCAGAGCTATCCCTAGAGCGCTCCCTGGAAGGCAGGCAGTACCACCTTGCCCGTCCCACAGTCTGATGCCCAGTGGGGAGCCCGGCCCCTTGCAGCTGGCGAGCCAGCCTCTGCTCCCGGTCACAGTGTGTGGTGCCAGCCATCATGGCTCCCCATGCCAGGTTCCTGCTTTTCATGGTCCTTCTCACAGTCGTTTGGAGTTTCTCTGTCCCTCCAAGTACTCTTTGAAAACAGTTAATGGGGCCAGGCGTGATTGTTCACGCCTGTAATCCCAACACTTTGGGAGGCCGAGGCGGGCAGATCACGAGATCAGGAGATGGAGACCATCCTGGCCAACATGGTGAAACCGTGTCTCTACTAAAAATACAAAAAAATTAGCTGGGTGTGGTGGCACATCCCTGTAGTCCCAGCTACTTGGGAGGCTGAGGCAGGAGAATTGCTTGAACCCAGGAGGTGGAGACTGCAGTGAGCCAAGATCGCACCACTGCACTCCAGCCTGGGTGACAGTGCGAGACTCTGTCTCAAAAAAAAAAAAAGAAAAGAAAACATTTTATGATGTATTATCAAGGGAAGCCTGAAAGGGACAAGATCTGGAGTCCTGCGCTCCTTCTACATTTAGTCACACAGACTTAGCCCCGCAGCCCTCTAGTTGCAGGACCTGATTGAGAAAAGTGTGCAGAGGCCAAGAGTGTGTGTAACTGACCACATCATAGCCATCACGCTTATTGATTCCCAGTCAGTGTTTCATTTCATCTTCAGTAGTCTCTGTGTTACCTGTTAGTTGCCTGGTTTAGATCTTTGATGAATTGTTTTCCTTCTTCTAGCAATGATGACCGATGTCTGTGAATTGTTAATATTTACCAGGGGCTGTGCATGTGTATTTTTCATTTGGTCTTCGCTATAACCCAAGGAGTAGATGGCATTGCTCCTTTCACAGAGGAGGAAACTTGAGGCCTGGAAAAGGTCACTGGCATGCCTAAATCCCCTGCTAGTTAGTGGCAGAGCTAGCCTTTGAATCGGGGGTTTTCTGACTTCAGATTCCAGGCCTTAAACTGACCTCCTGAATGTATCCGCTGGGATAAATTTCTCGAAATGGAATTGCTGGATCAGATGGTATATGAGTTTTAAAATATGGATAGATGTTTCCAACTAGTTTTTCAAGGCATTGCCCGGTGTTTACCCATCTTGTATATGCACCTACTGGCGCCAACAGTATTTAGCTTTTAGTTTTGCTTTTAAAAACAAATCTTGGCCGGGTGCAGTGGCTCACACCTGTAATCCCAGCACTTTGAGGGCCAGGCGGGTGGATCACAAGGTCAGGAGACCAGCCTGACCAATATGGTGAAACCCCGTCTCTACTAAAAATACAAAAATTAGCCGGGCGTGGTGGCACGTGCATGTAATTCCAGCTAGTCGGGAGGCTGAGACAGAAGAAGCTGGGAGGCGGAGGTTGCAGTGAACCAAGATTGTGCCATTGCACTCCAGCCTGGGCGACAGAGTGAGACTCCCTCTCAAAACAAAAACAATCTTGTAGGCCAGGTTTGGTGGCTCAGACATGTAATCCCAGCATTTTGGGATGCCAAGGTGAGAGGATTGCCTCAGCCCAGGAGTTCAAAACTGGCCTGGGCAACATAGCAAGACCCCGTCTCTCAAATGAATGAATGAAGGAATAAATACAATTGTAAAAAACTGAGTAATACAGAGCCCTTGGAAATCAAATCTAGCAGGAGGAAAAACCGTAACTTGAATTTATCTTCAATTATGAATGAATTTAGGCATCTTTTCTTGCTTCAAAGCTGAATTTAGTTTTCATATAAAATGGGAATAGACATATACAGTATGACTACCTAGTTACGAAGGTCAGAAGGAGAGGTACATTGTTTAGTTTACACATACGTGATAAAAATGTTTGTGGCTTCCAGAAAATTCAGGAGTGTGGTGACCTTGGGTGAGAGGGGAGGCACACAGGAGTTTGGGAACTGTTTTCTGTGACCTGGACAGTGGTTGCCCGGTGTCTGCCTTGTAGTTATTTGTGATAGTTAACGTCTCACAGACTTTTCTGTGTTATATTTCACCCTTTAACTATTTTTTTAAAATGAGTGGTATCTTTGGCCAAAAACTTCAAATTGAGTTACTTTTCTATTTTAAAAAACTGGATTCACATTAAAAAAAAAAAAAGTAAGCTGTTGTAGGCCAGCCAGGAACACTGCAGTGGGGGCTGGGGTTTGCACACAGCAGTTCTCTCCGACCGTGGCCCTGGCGTCTTGCTGACACAGCCCTGGTGTTGCCAAAGGCTTACTCAGCAGGCTGGGACTGTTGTAAACACTTCACCTGCGTTAACTCATTTCGCCTCACCAGCGACCCTAGGTAGGTATTATTATTTATTACCTTTTAAGTTTTGTTGGCTTTTTGAGACAGGATCTCAATCTGTCACCCAGGCTGGAGTGCAGTGGCACGATCACAGCGCACAGTCCCCAACTTCTGAGCTCAGGCCATCCTCCCAGCTCAGCCGCCTGAGTGGTGGGACCACAGGCTGATTTTAAAATATTTTTGTAGAGACAAGGTCTCACTTGTTTTCCAGGCTAGACTTGAACTCCTTGAACTCCCACTTTGGCCTCCCACAGTGCTAAGACTGCAGGTGTGAGTCAGCACACGTGGACTGTTGATATTACCTTTTTAAAACTAAGAAGATGGAGATGAAAGAAGGTTGGCATGACTTGTCCAGGGTCTCACAGCTAATGAGCAGCTGAGCACAGGTCAGCCTCACCACTGTGCTGTGCTGGTTTCCCTGGCCAAGGGTTTCAGGGGACTGTGGGTCCCTGGGGGGTCCATGGCTGAGGCTCAGAAGGTTTATAATCACCCTGAAGTCACATGAAAAATGTACACATGGCCGGGTGCAGTGGCCCACCTCTGTAATTCCAGCACTTTGGGAGGCCCATGCAGGTGGACCACGAGGTCAGGAGATGGAGACCATCCTGGCCAGCATGGTGAATACAAAAAATATTTTGTATTAAAAATACAAAAATTAGCTGGGCATGCTGGCAGGCAACTGCAGTCCCAGCTACTTGGGAGGCTGAGGCAGGAGAATCGCTGGAGCCCCGGAGGCGGAGGTTGCAGTGAGCCAAGATCGTGCCACTGTACTAGGAAGAAAGAAAGAAGGAAGGGATGGAGAGAGAAGGGGAAGGGGAGGGGAAGATAAGAGAGAGAGAGAGAGAGAGGAAAGAAAGATGAGAGAGGAAGGAAGGAAGGGAGGAAGGAGAGGGGAAGGGAGGGAAGGGAAAGGGAAGTGAAGAGAGAAAGAAAGAAAGGGAAGCAATGAAGAGGAGAGAGGAGAGATGAAGGGAGGGAGGGAGAGAGAAGGAAGGAAGAGGAGAGAGGAAGGAAGGAAGGAAAGAAAGAGCGGAAGGGGAAGGGAGGGAAGATAGAGGAGGAAGGAAGATGAGAGGAGAGAGGAAAGGGAAGGAAGGAGAGGGAAAGGGGAAAGGAAGGGAAGATGAGAGAGAGAAAAGGAGAAAGGAAAGAAAAAGATGAGAGGAGAAAGGAAGGAAGGGAGAGAAAGAAAGAAGGAAGGAAAGTAAGAGAAGGAAGGAAGATGAGAGAGAGGAGAGAGGGAGGGAGGGGAGAGAGAGAGAAAGAAAACACATTTTCCTGCAGTACGGGGCCTACATATCCTGAGGTGCTCTGCTCCCACCCAGGCCCCCACTGGCTGTGCTCTGTTACAGTCCTCCTTGTCACTGCACGCTGTGGCCCTAGAACTGGGGGTCCCAGACGGCCACCTTGTTTTAGCTCCCGCCCCAGCAGTGGGGCTCTCAGGAGCTCTGAAGACTAGCAGGCACACACCCCCCCACCTGAGCCTCATCTCCACGCCAGCGCACATGGGCTCTTCGTTTGGTTTCTGTGGTGCTGGTGACCTTCTGTGCAGCACTGTGGATTGTGAACACCAGGAAGTAACTGTTGAAAATAATTTTTTCCTGTAACCAATCAAATTGCTGTTACTATATACC
Organism: Alouatta palliata; assembly: GCA_004027835.1. Classification (NCBI taxonomy): domain Eukaryota; kingdom Metazoa; phylum Chordata; class Mammalia; order Primates; family Atelidae; genus Alouatta; species Alouatta palliata. The sequence goes on along the minus strand of PVKV010004350.1, from coordinate 20,960 downwards.
AACTTTGTATGAAAAAAGTTGTAGTCCTGCTGAAAGCTCCTCTGTCTCTGCCTATATAAATGAAACCCTAACGTCCTCACTTTAGAGCACTCACCCCATTCCTTTGGAGTTGATGCTTCCAAGTGGGCTATCCTCAAGCAGTACACACAGATAAACTCGCTTTAAGTTCAATAAATCAATTTACAAAATGCAATTATTTGAAAACAGAAAATGCAAAAGATCAAAGAAGAATGAGTTAAGCAGTCTTGAGTCCCTGCATTCCCTCGATCCTGGCTCTTGCGCACATGTACGTATCCCCTGTAGGTAGCTGCCTTTCTTCAGATAAAAGCAAGTAAGAACACTCCCTTTTACATTAAAACATTGCAGGCTATATGAATTGTTTGCACCTTTGTTTTTTCACTGGAAATATCTACAGACATCTCTTTATCATTACATAGAAAATATAGTTAACATTTATTACTTCCATCCCAGGCACTGTTCTAAGCATTTGACATATGACGTACAGTAACTCACTGAGCTTTCTTACAGTCCTGTGAGGGAGTCCTTGTATTATCCCCATTCTATAGATGAGGACTGTGGGGCACAGAAGGCCCAGGTAACTTTCGTACGATCACATAGCAACTTAGTGGACTGTATCATCTTTCCTCATAGATTATAAATTCTTGGTGCACCAGGGCCGTGATTTTAATGTCACCATCCTCCATTTAGCATGGCACTTTGTGGAAAGCAGGTGCTTGATGTTTGCTGAGTGAAGAGATAATCAGTTGGTCCCGCAGGGCAGCCATCTTTCTGTTGAAGGTTAGGCCCAGGCATTTTTGCTGAACATCTAAGCCCTTAGTCATCTGCTGCTAGGAAGTTACAGCTTACATGCACGTTGTTATTACGGCTTACCAAGTCACTCGTAGTTGGCAACAAAGATGTTACGTGTCTCTCATTTGCTGACATATCTAGTTGTCGCTGGAAGTGCCAGCCAGAATGAGGTCGGAAGAATGACTAATAAATATGTTCAGGATTGCAGGTATGTTATTAAATTCAAAACTGTGTGACTTAAACATACAGTTGTTTTCGTTTAATCTACTGAAGAACTTTTCATGGGTTTCGTGAGAAGACAGTTGAGGTGGAAAGCATGAAATGCTCAGGGTTAAGGAAATTCTAGAAGGAAAATGCCATCTCACCTCTAGAGGCCAGCCTAGATCAGCTCAGTTCTAGAGGTGAGGGCTACAAGCAGGCCCCTGATACAGCAGTGGTTTTGACTAGCTCCTCAGGGATTTAGGTCTGAGCATCCTGCCCTGTTGGCCTGGAGCCCAGGGCTGGCACTGGGGGTTACAACGAGAGGACGTCTCTAAAGTGCTGCAGGTGTGGGGTGGGGTCCAGTGGACATCTGGTTGCTCAGTGTTCTGTTACTGTTTCTGCAGGGGGTAAAGGAAGCGGTATCTTTGACGAATCAACTCCCGTGCAGACTCGACAGCACCTGAACCCACCTGGAGGGAAGACCAGTGACATTTTTGGGTCCCCGGTCACTGCCACTTCACGCTTGGCACACCCAAACAAACCCAAGGTATGGACTACATTCAGATAGCAGACATGACAGAACAGAGCAGGTAAGCCAAGGACTCTTTCAAAAAAGCTCCAAGACATGTTTGTAGGGAGAATCACAGTGGATGACATTGATTATCCTGGATGCAAGCATTAGTCATCGAGTTTGGAAGTTCCCCTGAGTCACCCAGGATGTAGTCCAGCCTTGGGCCGACTGAAGCCGGGAGGAAGCTCTTCCTGCGCCGGTGACAGGCACCCACTTGAGACGGGCTGTGTGCTCCTGACTGCAGCGCTGCAGAGTGGGGAGAAGAGGTGGGGAATGGAGCGTGCAGCAGAGAAGCTGGCCCTCGTCCATCTTCCACTCTTCCAGTTGCATCTGGGAAAGGAAAAGTGACAGTTCTTTTTCGATGGGCTTTTTCCCACACAGGTCCTCGACTGGTTACCTGTGCAGATTGTCAGTGCTTGACTAAAGCGTAGTTGACACCTCTGACCCAGTAATGGCACCAGTAGAATAAGACAAAGTGGCCTGGAAAGGAGAGGAATGCCTGAGCAGTGCAACCTCAGGCATGGACTTAACAAGGCCTGATTAGATCTGCACTCTCCCTGGGCCGTGGTGGAGGTTGCCTACGGCCAGTCTTGGCTTCCCTGAGGACCAGAGCCTGTACCAACTACCCTAGCTTGGGCATGTGTTTGAGTGGTGGCAGAGCATTTCTAGGCTTTACTGCAGCCACTATTCATCAGTAATAAAGGTCAGGATTTATTACTAACATGATTGGCAATATTTTTTTGTCTATTCAGTTTTCTACCTTTTTGTGGTAAAAAGATATGGTCTAGGCTGGGCGCGGTGGCTCACGCCTGTAATCCCAGCACTTTGGGAGGCCAAGGCGGGCAGACTGCCTGAGCTCAGGAGTTTGCAGACAGCCTGGGCAATATGGTGAAACTCCATCTCTACTAAAAATACAAACATTAGCCAGGCGTGGTGGCGTGCGCCTATAGTCCCAGCTACTCAGGAGGCTGAGGCAGGAGAATTGCTTTAACCCGGAGGCGGAGGTCACAGTGAGCCGAGATTGCACCATTGCACTTCAGCCTGGGTGACAGAGCAAGACTCCGTCTCAAATAAACAAACAAGAAAAGATATGGTCTAGTTCCCTAAAGCAGAAAATTCTTAAAATTCTTAACCATTTCTGGAGTTACTTACACCTCGGAAATTGCTGCACTTGTATTGGTTTATATGCTGGAAGGTAGCCCACTGCAGAACTGAAATGGAGATGGAGCAGGAGAGGACACGAATGGATGTGAGCATCGACCATGGCCAGCCTGCTTGGGACGGTCCTGTATCTCTCCTGTGCTGGCCTCTCTGCAGTGACACCTCTTTCCAGTTCAGAGTCTCCTGGGGCTGCTGCGTTCTGCTGAGCTGTTTGTTGCTGTTGTTCGTTTTCTTTTCTTTTCTTGTTGGGACAGGGTCTCACTGTCACCAAGGCTGGAGTGCAGTGGCACGATCTCAACTATTGCAGCCTCTGTCTCCCAGGTTCAAGCGATTCTTGTGCCTCAGCCTCCTGAGTAGCTGGGATTACAGGTGTGCGCCACCACGCCCCACTAATTTTTGTATTTTTAGTAGAGATGGGATTTCACCATGTTGGCCAGGCTGGTCTCAAACTCCTAACCTCAGGTGATCCACCCACCTTGGCCTCCCGAAGTGCTGGGATTACAGGCGTGAGCCAGTGTGCCCGGTCATGCTGTCTGAGTTATTTTCAAGAGAGCATCTCTTAGGGAAGTATCTTTGGGGGCTGTACTACAAGCTGAACTTTAGCCAGACCAGAAATGTCCTAAAAGTCAGCAGTTCAGTACATGAAGCGCTCGAAATAGCCGAACACGAGCAAGTTCCTTCCAGCTGAGATTCACACAATCCAGTGAACATGGATTGGGTAGAGGACTGTAGGCCATCAGTACAGCTGGTCGTAGAATGAAGGGAAACAGAATAGAGCTTTCTTTGGTTTTTTAAATAAAGTTCTTTTGGTCCAGGACCATTGGATGTTTATAGCATCTCTAGAGAAATGACTAATTCCAGGTCAGGGTCAGTGAATGTACAGAATGAGCCTAGACTATCTTGTAATGCCAGAAAATGAGGAAGCCCTTACAGGCTGCTGGGGTGTTGTCAGAGGACTCGGGGACCAAGGCGAAGAGGAGCCGTGGGCCAGAGATGGGCCCATTTGATTCTCAATAAGTAAAATAACTGTACTGGAGTTAAAGTCAACAACTATTTACAATTCCTGGCTTCGTAATGATACTAAAAATCATCTAATTTATGGCCTTTGGAGAATACTGGAGGACCAGCTCATCACTGTGGAAGCTTGTGGAGGACAGAATGGGCATTCAGCCAGCATTTTCTGCGCAAAGTATGTGTTAGGATAGCAGCTGTTGAAAGAAAGTCCACTTTTATAAAAGTGCTCCAGTCTGTAAGTGAAGAAGGATTAAAGGAATTAAAATATCGCTGTTTTACAGACCTGTACGGAAATTGTGAATCTGGGAAATGTTCATCAATGCCTATTAACATGACAAAATAAGAAAGAACCAACAGTTACGGGTCTGGGAATGGAAGTCCACCATGGGTCACCATTCACGCTGTTTTGTCAAAAAAGTGAAGCTCAAATCAGACCAAGCCACATACTAACACCACAGAGCTGCGCTCAGAACAATGCCTTACATAGGAACCACATGACGAGCAGTAGAGGGAGGTCCTGGGGATTAAAGAGAGACAAAAATGTAGCCCTTTGAGAGTCCTAATGGTGTTTTATTCTGAAGTGAAGAAAAAAAGTCCTATAATTGTTATGGAATTTCATGGGAGCCCCAAGTATCCAAAAATAATAATAATTGAAAAAGATGTTGGAGGCTCATAATTCCTGCTTTCAAGTCTTACTACAAAGCAACAGTAATCCAAACAGCATGGCACCGGCGTGAAGACAGACACACCGACCAGTGGAGTCGAGTCGAGAACTAAGTAACCCTTCCAGATAAACCCTTTGGTAGATTAATGTTTTCCACAAGGGTGCCATGACCGCTTAGTGGGGCAAAGAACAGTCTCTTCAGCACATGGCGTTGGGAAAATTGCATATGCACATGCAGAAACATAAAGGCTTACTCTACCTTACACCATACACAAGAATGAACTCAAAATGGATCGAAGGCCCAAAGTTAAGGGCAAAAACTATAAAATTCTTAGAAGAAAATATAGGAACAAATCTTCGTGACCTCGGATTGGCAATGGAGGTTTAGATACGACACCAAATACAGAAACAACAAAAATAAAATTAGTAAATTGGGCCACGCATGGTGGCTCACACCTGTAATCGCTGTACTTTGGGAGGCCGAAGTCGGAGAATCACTTGAGCCCAGGAGTTCCAGACCAGCCTGGACAACATAGGGAAACTTCATCTCTTAAAAAAACTTTTTAAAAAGTAGCTGGGTGTGGTGGCATGCACCTGTGATCCTACCTACCTGGGAGGCTGAGGTGGGAGGATTGTTTGAGCCCAGGTGTTCAAGGCTGCTGTGAGCAGTGATTTTGCCATTTGCTCTCCAGCCTGAGTGATGAATGAGACCCTGTCTCAAAAAAATTATAAAAAGCCTGGACACGGTAGCTAACACCTATAACCCCAGCACTTTGGAAGGCTGAAGCAGGCAGATTGCTTGAGCCTAGGATTTTGAGATCAGCCTGGGCAATGTGTCAAAACCCCTTCTCCACAAAAATACAAAAAATTAACTGGGCATGGTGGCCTACACCTGTGGTCCCAGCTATTTGGGAGGCTGAGATGGGAGGATCACTTGAGCCCAGGAGGCAGAGGTTGCGGTGAGCTAAGATGATACCACTGCACCTCTGGCATGGGCAACAGAGTGAAACTGTCTGAATGAATAAATAAATAAATAAATAGGTCTTTATTAAAGTTAAAAACTTCTCTGCATCAAAGGACACCATCAAGAGTGAAAACAGGCCAGGCGTGCCAGTTCACACCTATAATCACAGCACTTTGGGAGGCCAAGATGAGTAGATCAACTGAAGTCAGGAGTTTGAGACCAGCCTGGCCAACATGGTAAAAACCCATCTCTACTAAAAATACAAAAACTAGCCAGGTGTCATGGCGTGTGCCTGTAATCCCAGCTACTCAGAAGGCTGAGGCAGAAGAATTGCTCGAACCTGGGAGACTGAGGTTGCAGTGAGCCAAGATCAGTCGTGCCACTGCACTCCAGCCTGGGCAACAGAATGAGACTCTGTCTCTAAAACACAGCAACAACAATAACAAAAAGTGAAAAAACAACCCACAGAATGAGAAAAAATGTTTACAAATCATATGTCTGATAAGGGGTTACTCTCCAGAATATGTAAAGAATGCCTACAACCTAACAACAAAATGACCCAATTCAGAAATGGCAGTAGACTTGAATATATATTTCTCCAAAGAAAAGATATAAGTGGCCGGGCGCGGTGGCTCACGCCTATAATCCCAGCACTTTGGGAGGCTGAGGTGGGTGGATCACGAGGTCAGGAGATCAAGACCATCCTGGTCAACATGGTGAAACCCCGTCTCTACTAAAAATACACAAATTAGCTGGGCATGGTGACGCAGCCTGTAGTCCCAGCTACTTGGGAGGCTGAGGCAGAAGAATTGCTTGAACCCAGGAGGCGGAGGTTGTGGTGAGCCGAGATCGCGCCATTGCACTCCAGCCTGGGTAACGAGTGAAACGCCGTCTCAAAAAAAAAAAAAAAGAAAAAGAAAAGATACAAGCACCCTAGTTCCACCTGAAAAGAGCCACAGTGTCATTAATCATTGGGGAAATGCACATCAGAAACCCGTGAGATGCCACTTCGTGCCTGCTCGGATGGTGTGACACAGAAATAGAAAACGAGAGTTGTTGAGGATGTGGAGAAACTGGAACCCTCCTCCGTGGCTAGTGGGAATGTAAAATGGTGCAGTGGCTGTGGACACTTTGCCAGTTCCTCAGTCAGACAGGATTACCACATGACTGAACAGTTCCACTCTTAAGTACATACTCAAAAGATTTGAAAACAAGGAGTCAAACACTAGATCCTTGCACAGCTATTTTCGTAACAGGATTATTCACAGAAGCCCAAGCACAGAAACAACCCACCTGTCCATCAGCAGATGAACGGGTAAAGAAGTGGTCTGTCCATACAGTGGAATATTACTCAGCCATAGAAAGGAATGAAGCATTGACTCACACTATATCGTGGATGAACCCTGAAAATATTATGCTAATATTTAAAAATTTGACTTTGAGGCTGGGCACAGTGGCTCATGCCTGCGATCCCAGCCCTTTGGGACGCTAAGGCGAGCAGATCACTTGAGCCCAGGAATTCGAGACCAGCTGGGCAACATGGCAAAACCCTGTCTCTACAAAGAATACAAAAATTAGCCAGGTGTGGTGGCTTACACCTGTAGTCCCCACTACTTGGGAGGCTGAGGTGTGAGGATCACTTTAGCCCAGGAGGCAGAGGCTGCAGTGAGCCAAGATTGTGCCACTGCACTCCAGCCTGGGCAACAGAACAAGACTCAGTCTCAAAATTAAAAAAAAAAAATTGACTTTGATATTTAAGGAATCATTAATATTTGCAGTTTTGAGGATGTTATTGATATTTTTTAAAGGATGTTTTTAAGAGCTACGTCTTGAAATATGTAGGGATAAATGAAATTGGATTTGTTTCAAAATAATCTTTAGAGGGCTGTGGGGGGGACTGAGGTAAGATGCACAGACATTTTGCAAGTTATTAGGGTACATGCCCTGGTTTTCATTGTCCATTTGAATGAGGGTCAGAGTTTTCTGAGTGAGTCCTGACTTGGTGGTTTGCCTTGTTGCAGGACCATGTTTTCTTGTATGAAGGAGAAGAACCAAAATCGGATCTTAAAGGTGAGCTTTTGCTTTCTGACCCTTCTCTTGAGTGGCGTCATTCTTTCTGGAACAGTTGTTGGTGTGTCCCCTGAGAATGAAAGGGAGCCTCTCTGCACTTCTGAGCCAGCTGATGAAAACAAGCTGGGGTGAAACACTGGGACTTTGCTGTCCTGCTCATCAGCCTAGGCCCAGGGCCATGGGGTGGTCTCCCAGAAGCTGATCTGTGTAGTGAAGGGCAGGGATCCCAAACCTTCAGTGAACTCTGTGACCGAGGGTCGAGCTGGCAGAACTAATCGAGAAGAGAATGGCACAGGGGAGGGGCAGGGGATGGGGGGTAGGTATCTCCATGGTGGGTCACCTTGGGAGTGAGCCACTGCTCAGGCTGATCGGCAGACTTCGACTCTTCCTGCGGCTCTTTAGCCTGACCACGGGCATCGCTTGCTGCCTTTAGGTCTTCATTTCCCTTAACTAGTGGCCCAAGATTTGTGGGAGTTGATTCACCTTGGAAAAGCCCCGGGTAACAATGACAGAGCCTGCCTTTGCCTTGCCTGACCCTCAGGACGCATTCACGCTTCTCCTCAGGGTGACTCTCAGGGAGCTTGCTTTTCATACTTGTGATGGAAGAAATGGAGTGGTCTAACAAGCAATATAAACAGTTCACATAGGGAAAAGTCAAGGAGTATTGATAGTAGCAAGCCCTAACTTTATGCATGTTTTTTTTTTCTTCTTTTTGAGATGAAGTCTTGCTCTTCTCACCATGCTGGAGTGCAGTGATCCCATCTCGGCTCACTGCAACTTCCGCCTTCTGAGTTCAAGCCATTCTCCTGCCTCAGCCTCTTGAGTACCTGGGATTACAGGCACGTGCCACATGCCCAGCTAATTTTTTGGGTTTTTGGTTTTTGGTTTTTTTTTTTGAGATGGAGTCTTGCTCTGTCCCCAGGCTGAAGTGCATTGGCACAGTCTCGGCTCAATGCAAACTCCAGCTCCTGGGTTCAAGCAATTCTCCTGCCTCAGCCTCCTGAGTAGCTGGGACTGCAGGTGCGCGCCACCACGCCCAGCTAGTTTTTTGTATTTTTAGTAGAGACGGGGTTTCACCGTGTTGGCCAGGATGGTCTCCATGTCCTGACCTTGTGATCCGCCCTCCTTGGCCTCCCAAAGTGCTGGGATTACAGGCGTGAGCCACCACGCCCAGCTGTGCCCATTTCAAAACTGCATCTGCTAACTGCATGAGGTACCCGGTGAAAAGCCTGTATTGTCTTCTCTTTCCCAGTTACAGCATGAATTTCTTACAAGTTGCTCTGTGACACTGTTTTTCCCGAAGCCTGCCTGTCAGGTCACAGATTCCGCTTATGGGATGGTGTGTTAACTTTGTGTCCCACAGCTGCAGCGAGTGTCCCAGCAGCACCAGAGCCGGGTGAGAAAGGCAGCGCCAGAGAAGCAGGCCTCGCCAAGGAGCAGGAGCCCACGCCCACAGTCGACAGCCATGAGCCCCGGCTGGGGCCGCGGCCTCGCTCCCACAACAAGGTGTTGAACCCACCTGGAGGCAAATCCAGCATCTCCTTCTACTAAGAGAAGCCACTGCTCCACCAGGAGCCAGAACAGAAACTCAAGAGATAGGGTAGCAATATTTTCATTTACTTTAGCCCAACTGGGCGGGGTGGGAAGAGGGTTAGTCGCGTGTGAGCCTGGCTGCTCAGCATCTCCATGGCCGTCTTGAGAGATGCTTGGAGACCCGTGCCTTCCGGACCGCTGCGAGATGCCTCTGTGGGGATGAAATGGGGCTCCCCTGGCCATCGCTCATGTGTAGTCCAGGTCTGAGAGGAACTGTAAGGTGGCGTGAGGGTGGGGAGGTGGGGCAGGGCCATGGTCCTCGGATCAACAGTCCATCAGCTGATTGGATGTCTAGGAATGACTGAAAGAAACCAAAACATGCTGTCCGCCTCTGCTGTGGATGGAGGAGGCGTAAGCAGAAACACTAACAGTGCATTGAGCCCTCAGCAGAACAGCTTCCATTCCGGAGTTCATGGCTGCTAAATCCAGCGTCCCCATTTCATTTAACCCCCAGTGTATTGTTCTGCAGCCTTTTCTTCGAATATCTTGATTGCTTTTCCTCGGTAGCTTTCAAAAAACCAAAAAGTTGTTCTCTGTCCTCTACTTAATGGAAGATTTTTTTTTTTTTTTTTTTTTTTTTTTGGTGTCCTGACCCTCTGAAGTGCCCAGTTCCTGCCATCTGAAACTTCAACCAGATCTGATCTCATGTTGGAATCTTCCTGTCTTTCACACAGGGCTGCTCTTGATCTTTACATGTCAGTTTTGCTTGTGAATTCTTCCTTTTTTCCTCTCATCAGCCTTAAGTCTAGGCATTTTGTTCTTCCCCAGTGATGTAGACAGTTCCCTTCACCAGCCACAGTTCTTCCCATAAATGAGGCCTGCTGACCTCTGCAGGACTTTAAAAATCTCTCCAGTTATATCCGAGTAAGCAGCTTATTTCAGTTCTTCCTGTGTCTTACTTTCTTCCTGAATTGGTTGGTGGAAAGAGGAGATGCTTGGGAACCTTGTGTTCCTAGGTTTGGATTCTTTAATACCTAAAAAGCTATTTTTAAATACCAGCTTTACATAAATGACTGTTGACTCTGGCCTGACACCTTCCCAGAAAAAAGTCAGTTGTTCAGGTACACCAGAGAGGAAGAATAGCTGTGTAGGCCACCCTCTGCAAAGCTTTATAGAACCTCTGGATTTAACGCGCAAACAAACTTCCAGAAGAGACTAGTGATGAAGGAGCTGAGTAGCGAAGTCACACCTGTCCAATTCTCTGAGCTTCAGTAGCCCAGCTAATAGGATGGCAAAGGTAGTGTTGCTTTCATCGTCAGCAGAAGCCCCTCCCCGTCCCCCTAAAGGGCTGCAGGCTCAGTTCTCGTGCTTCCCTTGGGTGGGCATCTGTTTACAGGAGAATGCCTGGGTGCTGGCAGCTTTGCTCTGAATGCCTACAAAGCTAATGCTTGGTGCTACAAACATCATCACTGTTTAACTGTAGAAAAGCAGCAGCTGTGTTCAGTCAGGCTCACGCTGCCTCACCGCTAAGTGCCTGCAGGAGCCGCCTGCCTGCCGAGCTCCCCTTCCCACACCTGGCACATTGAGGGTCTGCACAAGGCTGTGTCAACCAAAGACACTTTCCCCCTTTTGACTGTAGACTTTGGAGCCAAGAAACAAAGTCTTGTGACTTTGTGACTCTGTGTGACTCTATACACACTTTAAATGGTTTGTGCTTCAAAGTCACTTATATCACTTGAAACAGTTTAGTGCTGGAAATGAACTAACATTTATAACAGTGTTTTTTTATTGAGAAAACTGATTTACAAATTCCAAATCAGATTGCCAGGAAGAAATCGGACACGACAGTGCTGGGACCTGTGACTCTCCCAGCCCCTGCTGTCCACTAGGTGAGAGGAAAAGCTCTTTACTTCTGCCCCTGGCAGGGACTTCCGGGTGATGGGAGAAACCGGAGATGGGAATGAGGAAAACATGAACTACAGCAAAAGCCTCTGGGCAGCTGTGAAGGAGTCCCTCAGCTTACTCTCCTTGCACCTGCTCTGCCTTCTTTCCCTCTGCGAGGCCATGGGGCTGCTTCAGAGTGCTTAGTCTGGTCACTGGGAGAAGAGGAGTTCTTGCACATGCAAGCCTGCTATGTGGCTGTCATCTGCAATTGGGAGGTGCTCTGTACGTTGGGGACTGCCTGTATTTGGAAGATTGAAAAACCTAGCATCCTCTTCTCACCCTGTTAGCTGCATTGAGAAATGACTCGTCTCTGTATTGGTATTAAGCCTTAACACTTTTCTTAAGTGCATTCGGTGCCAACATTTTTCTAGAGCTGTATCGAAACAAAAAGCCTGTACTCACGTCACAACGTCATTTTGATAGGAGCATTTTGTTATTTCTCCAAGGCAGAATTGGGTGTAACAGTTGAATTAAACTTAGTAGTCACGTGCTCAAAGTCTGTGCCTGTCAGTTGTGTGTGTGTCCCTTGAGTCTCTTCTCCACACTGCTCTTCCTTGGTGAAAGGGTTTGCCTTGTTTTCAGTTTAGCCAGAGGATCCAAAGTTAATCTCAAAGCTTTGAGTAGAATAAGTGGGAGAATATGCCAGTTCTGTTTTCTGTTTCTGTACCTTAAATGAAGGGTTATTTTCCTTTTACACCACTTGTCCTAACATGTCCTTAAGGTGTTTAAGCTGCCTCTGACCTGGCTTGCAATGCATAGCTGAGGCAAAGCAGAGAGCTTGTCAAGGAAACAGGCAGGCATGGTGGCTCAGGGCATAGTCCCAGTACTTTGGGAAGCCAGGGTGGGAGGATCACTCAAGCTCAGGAGTTTGAGACCAGCGTAGACAACATACTGGAACCCAGTCTCTACAAAAATGTTTTTTAAATTAGCCACATGTAGTGGTGTATGCCTGTAGTCCCAGCTACTCGGGAGCCTGACTGAGGCAGGAGTATCACTTCAGACCAGAAGGTTGAGGCTATAGTGAGTGACGAACACGCTGCACTTCAGCATGGAAGACAGAGCAAGACCCTGTGTCAAAACACACACACGAGATTGGATGTCTTTCCTCCTGATGTATTAGCTATTGTTGTATGTCCTCAAAAATACTTCTCTGTCTTCCAGAGGCCTGGCAGTGGCCAAGCCTGGAAGGACCTGGGTGGTGCCACCTGGTACAGGGTGAGGGTGTGAGTAAGAGACCTCAAAGGGTTATCACTTCAAGCCCCAGGCCTTTTCCAGGAATACACAGGCTCTGCTGACGTAAGGTAGCTCTGCCGTGTGCCTGGTGGGTCACACCTACTGAGCACGTAGATGCCTCCTCCCTCCTGTGCTGGCTGCTTCATTTCTTCTGCACTCATAATCCTTACCATCTTCAAGATCACCACTGAAAGATTCCTGTTTTATGTGTGGTATAAAGTGCTATCTAAAGATGCTCTCTAAAACTGAATTCATGAAGATGGGAAGAACATCTTAGGGAACTCTGTACTTTTTTTTTTTTTTTTGAGACAGCCTCGCTGTCGCCCAGGCTGGAGTGCGGTGGCGCGATCTCAGCTCACTGCAGTGTCTGCCTCCCGGGTTCAAGCAGTTGTCTGCCTCAGCCTCCTGAGTAAATGGGATTACAGTCAACTGCCACCATGCCCAGCTAATTTTTTTTCTATTTTTAGTAGAGATGGGGGTTTCACCATCTTGGTCAGGCCAGTCTTGAACTCCTGACCTTGTGATCCACTCGCCTTGGGCTCCCAAGGTGCTGGGATTAGAGGTGTGAGACACTGTGCCTGGCCAGAACTATGTGACTTTTTTTTTTTTTTTAGCAGGCATTAGGGCAGATACTTAGAAATTAAAGTCGAATTTTAGAAACTTTTGTGCCCATCTTACATTTTAAGATCTTTTAATGAGGAAAAAGCTGCATGACAAATATTTCCAAATCTAAAAGGAAGTCAAGTCCTCTATTACAAGAAGTTCTTTCTTCTCTCTCTTTTTTTTTTTGGAGGTGGAGTTTTGCTCTTGTCGCCCAGGCTGGAGTGCAGTGGCGCGATCTCAGCTCACTGCAACCTCCACCTCCCTGGTTCAAGCAATTCTCCTGCCTCAGCCTCCTGGGTAGCTGGGATTACAGGTGCCTGCCACCATGCCCAGCTAATATTTTGTATTTTTAGTAGAGACAGGGTTTTTCATATTGGGTAGGCTGATCTCAAACTCCTGACCCTCAGGTGATCTGTCCACCTCGGCCTCCCAAAGTGCTGGAATTACAGGCCTGAGCCACCGTGCCCAGCCCTTTCTTCTTTTTTTTTTAGACAGAGCCACTCTGTCTCCCAGGTTGGAGTGCAGTGGTACAGTCTCTGCACTCACTGCAGACTTGACCTCCTCAGCCTCCCAAGTGGCTGGGACTGCAGGCACGCACCACAACCTGGTGATTTTTTTTATTTTTATTTTTGGTAGAGATTGGGTTTTACCATGTTGCCCAGGCTGGTCTCAAACTCCTGGGTTTAAACTATCCTCCCTCCTCAGCCTCCCAAAGTGCTGGGATTACAGGTATGAGCTACAATGCCTGGCTGTAAGAAGTTCTAATTCAGTGCCAACTTTCAGGAGCAGACCTGTTGTGTAATTCCATAAGCATCAATAATTATGCACCACACATCTTGTTAAAATTTCATTTTGTTTTAACCAACTTCAAGTAACAAATCTGCCCAATCATGTTAGAGACAGTTAAGGTGCTGGGCAAGTGTGTTGGCCTCTCCCCGTGGTAGCAGTGCTCCTACTGCAGGGCTACCTCCGGAATTCAGAGGGCTCAAATTTCTCAAAGGGATAAAGCAAAAGCTTTAAACATCCCCCAAAATGCAAGCTTGCTCTAACTTGCTAACCAGGAAGAATTACAGATTACATCCATTTGCCGTGCCTAGTCATTCTGATTTTATAAAATTTCATAACTCTCCGTGACCTTTATTACATATTATTTGCTACAGATGGCACCGTGCTCCTTTCATGGAGTAGCTGATGTTTTGCAGGCTTAGAAATGGAAATTTGCAATCAGGCATGGTGGCTCATGCCTGTAATCCCAGCACTTTAGGAGGCCAAGGCAGGTGGATTACCTGAGGTCAGAAGTTTGAGACCAGCTCCTGACCAATACAGTGAAACCCTGTCTCTACTAAAAACTATAAAAATTAGCTGGGCATGGTATCTGCCTGTAATCCCAGCTACTCAGAAGGCTGAGGCACGAGAATCACTTGAACCCGGAAGATGGAGGTTGTAGTGAGCCCAGATTGCACCACTGCACTCCAGTCTGGGCAACAGAGTGTGAGACTCCATCTCAAGAAAAAGGGGGAAATGGGGATTTGGGAAAATTAAGTCACTTGGGATCCCAGGAAATTTGAATCTGAGACTGAAACCTCTTAGTGGGGTGGGTGAGCATCTATACAGCAAATCATGTTTCGAGGAGAAAATGTGAAAAACACAGCAGGGCCTGGCGTGCTGGCTCACACCTGTAATCTCAGCACTTTGGGAGGCCAAGGGGTAGCATCACTTGAGGCCAGGTGTTCAAGACCAGCCAGGGTAACATAGTGTGACCTCCATCTCTACAAAAATGTTTTTAAAATTGGCCCGGCAGTGGTGGCACACACCTGTAGACCCAACTACTTAGGTGGCTGAGGTGGGGTCAGTTGAGCCTAAGAGTTCAGGTGAACCCTGATCATGCCAGTGCCCTCCAGCCTGGGCAACAGTGTGAGACCCTGCCTCTAGAAACAGAACAAAAAATTCAGTAGGGTGTCAGCTACAGGAGTTAATGTTTCAGTGCAATCAAGTTGGGGTGAGATGATGTGAACTGATGAGGATGTGAGTAGGTGAAAGACGGCAAGTGAACATTTCCATTACCATTAGGCAGTCACTCACGTGGTTTCGTCAGCACTCACAGTACATGTGCGGCTCCCAAACTGAGTTTCAAAGCCTTGGGTTCATGGCGTCCCCCTGCCCAGTAAAATAAAGTGCAAATCTTCTGGAGCAACATAGAAGTTCAGGCCTCAAGTACTTCCAGAGAGAAAGTCCTGAGGACACTAGCTCAGAATGGGGGAAGGGGAGCCTGCGCCAAGAGTCAACCAGGATGACATGCAGAATCAGACCTGCAAAGGCTGCAGACACTGTAGTGATGAGATAGACACACAAAGCTTAAAGATAAATACGTGTTTGGAAAGTAAGAACCTATCAAAACTGCTAAAATATAACAAATCAAATAGGTCAAAAATAGAATCATTGGTTGGGCGCAGCCTCACTTGGGGAGTCAGGTAATCCCAGCACTTGGGGAGGCCGAGGGAGGCGGGCAGATCACTTGAGGTCATGGTGAAACCCGTCTCTACTAAAAATACAAAACATTAGCCAAGTGTAATGATGCAGGCCTGTAGTCCCAGTTACTCAAAAGGCTGAGGCAGTCGAATCGAATGGACCCGGTAGGCAGAGGTTGCAGTGAGCCGAGATCGCGCCACTGCACTCCAGCCTGGGCAACAGAGCGAGATTTCATCTCACCAAAAAAAAAATTTTTTTATCTATCTATCTATCTATCTTTGAAATTAGTAACCCAGTAGATGGGTTAAACAGATTGCACATAGCTGAAAAGAAATAAAAATCTGTTCGGCGCAGTGGCTCACACCTCTCATCCTAGCATTCTGGGTGGCCGAGTCAGGAGGATCAGTTGAGGTCAGGAGTTCGAGACCAGCCTGGCCAATATGGTGAAACCCCATCTCTACTAAAAATACAAAATTATCTGGCCTGTAATCCCAGGTACTCGCGAGGCTAAGCCGGGAGAATCATTTGAACCCGGGAGGCAAGGGTTGCAGTGAGCCGGGATTGCGCCACTGCACTCCAGCCTGGGCGACAGACCGAGCCTCCATCTCGAAAGAAAAAAAAAAACCCGAAAATCTGAAGAAGTCACACTGTGCAGTAGGGAGAAGTGGGCGAAAGGAAGGAAGCTACACTGCCGGGTTTCAGGATGAGATGGACATTGAAGGTGTATTCACAGAATTCCGGGAAGAGCCAGCCGAGTTGGGAGGCACCAGGAGAGGGGAGGTGCCGGGCGCAGTGCCGCAGAGAACGTAGGCGCATCAGGGCGGTCGGGGTGGAGGCGCAGGCGCTGAACCTTCACCTAAAGCCGCTGGTGCGCGCAGAGCCTGGGGACGCGAACGAGGTCACCGGAAGCCCAGGGTGGCCGAGACGTGCTCAAGCTACCGCGCGCTGCGGACAGCGGGCGCCACCACAACCACAGCCGCACCGCAGCTCCCACCTGCCAGCCTGGCCAGGAGCGCCCCAAGCCCCGCTCAGCCGCACTTCCGGCCCAAAGCCCGGCTTCCTCTGACGTCACGGCCCCTGCGCCCCCTGGCGGCGCGGCCGCCGCGGGACGCCCGGGCACCGCCCCCTCCGGCTGGCGGGCGGGACTTCCGGCGAGTGAGTGACGGGCGCAGCCTCGGCAGCGGCGGCGGCGGCGGAGCCCCGAGGCGACAGCAGCTGCAGGAGGCGACGGGCCGCGGCCTGCGGGACCTGAGGCAGCCGGGGCGGGCCGGGCGAGCCGGCCGGATAGCTAGCCGCGCTGGCGGCGGCGGTGGCCGCGATGATGGAAATCCAGATGGACGAGGGCGGCGGCGTGGTGGTGTACCAGGACGACTACTGCTCCGGCTCGGTGATGTCGGAGCGGGTGTCGGGCCTGGCAGGCTCCATCTACCGCGAGTTCGAGCGCCTCATCCACTGCTACGACGAGGAGGTGGTCAAGGAGCTCATGCCGCTGGTGGTGAACGTGCTGGAGAACCTAGACTCGGTGCTCAGCGAGAACCAGGAGCACGAGGTGGAGCTGGAGCTGCTGCGCGAGGACAACGAGCAGCTGCTCACCCAGTACGAGCGCGAGAAGGCGCTGCGCAGGCAGGCGGAGGAGGTGCGTGGGCCGCGGGACCCGCCCGCACCCCCGTCCCGGACCCCCTCCAGCCCCGGGCCCCGGGCTCACACCCGTCCCGACCCCAGACCCCGCCCCAGCACCCCCGGACCCCTCAGCGCCCACCCCGAGACCCGCCTGGACCCCCTGCCCCCCACCCCGGGACTCCCCACCCCCTCTGCCCGCCGCGAGACACCTCCCTAGAGCACCCCCTCCCCCGTCTGCCCAGGGACCCCTCCCGCCCAGGCCTGGGCCCTGGCCCCCTCCTCCGGACCCCAGCCCTGAACCCTCGGCCCCAAACCCCGTGTGCCTGGCGTCATCCCCGGGGAGCTCAGCCTCAAAGCCAGGCCTGACTGTCCTCTCCCCACCCACCTCTGCGTGCCACTTCCCTTTGCTTTGGTGCCTGTGTTTAGTCAAAACCGTTTTCCAGACCCCAAGTACTACTGCCTCTGTTAGCTGCCATTCTAAACCCGTCTCGAAAAGGAATCTTTGGTGTTCTTGGGGTGCTGCAGCCGTCTGCTGATGATGGAGACCTTTCCCTTGTCCCTGATCCGGTATTTCGAAGGTCTGACGTGGGTGAATTGACTGGTTGGTGTAAACACAGAACAGGGCCGCAGACGAGCTGCTCCTCTGTCAGCAGGCCGAACACCCGCTTCCTAGAGGTGATCTCTTTGCCCCTTGGTTCCTTGCCTGGCGAGATTGTTAGCTGATGTAGCCAGGGCTGAGAAACTCCACTCTGGCTTCTGAGGAGTTAAAAGTCGGAGTTTGAAGCGTTTAATTCTGTTCTAGGATGTCTCCATAACCTGGAAATCGCTGATTTGTGAAGCAGTTAGAAGAGCCGTGCCCTGTAGGGAGCACCACTTAGCTTCATTCATTCACTATCAGATACTGCGCTGGGCCTGCCTGCGTGTGGGCCCAGAGCCTCGCCCTTTGTCGGAAGCAGGTTCAGGGAGCGCTGGTTCCCATCCCTGGTTTGCCTCTGTGACCTTGGCCTGTCGCCTGCCTGGGTTTTGATTTTCCATCAAAGGAGTGAATTGCGCTAGGCGGTCTCTAAGCACAGACCTTCTCCCATTCTAGGAGTTAGGTGATGCTGTTGGACTTATGAATAGGAACTGTCTTAGGAAATGACTTTGAATTTCTTTTCAATTAATTCAGCTTAACATGTTCTTGACCTTAATATGAAAGTAAAAGAGTTTTTCAGTATTTTGGCTTTTTCTGAAACCAAGGTGAGTGATGCCCTAGTTTGGTTTAAAGCATGTTTATAAAAAAAATAACAGTGTGTTGTATCACTGCTCCTTACTGTGGTTTCTGTTGCGATTGGGTTTCGTGCTGTCGAGAGGCAGTTATGTGTTGATTGGAATGCCCCGGTTTCACCAAACTGAGTTAAAGCTCTCAACTAAGGGAATGCAAGAGTTCATGGATTTTGGAGCTCAGGGTGACTCATTTTACTAGGAAGGAAACTGGCCCCGAGAAGTGGAGGAGCTGAACCAAGGTCACCCACCCCAGAAGTGCCCAGCCTGGATACAGAGTGAACGCGGTGCAGGCCTGGGCGATCGCTTCCATGTTGGGCAGCTGCGGGCGCTGGAGGACTACTCCCCAGAAGCCTGGAGCTCCGGGGCTCCCCTCGCTCAGCTGTGGCACTGTGGCTGCCTCCCTGTGCTGGGCACCGCCCTCCACTTCTCTCCCACTCTCAGTGGCCTGACCTAGATTTCCGGTGGGTTTCTTTTCTTTTACCTTGGACCTGTGTGGTCAGTGTAGTGGTTGAGAAGGAACTAAAAGGAGGAACTCAAGATGGACAACGTTAAGGGTAGGAATTATAACCTTGCCGCTTAAACATGAGCTCTGCATGGGATAGATGCTGCCCGACTCTGTCTAGCTCACATGCAAGCTACACTGAGAGCCTCTGCCCTCCCTCAGGGCTTGCGCTGGGCTCAGCTGGTGGGTGTGTGTGTGGCTTGCAGAGCTGTCGACTTTAGGCTGAGACCCACCATTGCCGCAGCTCTTTAGAGAAGCTGCGCAGAGAGCTTTGGGAGCCGAGCCTCGAAGCCCACCGATGCTTGGCCAGCGTGGAGGCTGTGATTAAACGCTAATAGTGCGCCCTTGGAAAGACCTCAGGGTTTTACAACTAAGGAAAAGGGCTCGATGCTGTCAACATTTGGCGTGCTTACTCCTCTTCTGAGTCAAGCAGACGTTCACTTCCAGCTTTGTGGAGAGACCATTGTGCTGTGTGGGTCGGCTTGTTTTCTAGGCAGGGACTGGTGATCACTTAAATGTGTGTCTGATGAGAGGAGGGCAGGATGTCACAGGCTGCAGGCTTGTCTTGTTGCAGAGGCGCTCCTGGGTGAGCTGTCAGCCGGAGCTCCGTCCCCAGCCACTCTGCTCTAGAAGGCTTAGTCAGAGATGGGTAACCTGAGCCACTGCAGCCTCTGAGCAGACTGAGTCTGCAGGGTTTGGGAACGGCCTGAGCAGAGCAGACATCCCTTTTCCCTTCTTCTTACCACTAATAAGCACAGTGATGCCCAGTGCGTTCTGATACCAGGCAGCTGGGTGTATGGGAGTGATAGGAGCTAGAGAGGGTGGGGTCCTGAGAGAGTGACCCAAGCTGTGGCGTCCACAGTTGCCAGCCCAAGTGCCAGCCTAGCCCTCAGGAGCCACACACCCTGGGCCCATCCTCTTCCCCTCGCTGGGCTGCACAGGCCGCGGACGTCGCAAGGTTGTTGGTTGCCTGGAGAGTTGTGGGCAGGCAGATTGAGCAGGGTCAGGGCAGAGCCCTTGACGGATTCTCAGGACCTCCTGGAATGGCGGGCACTGGGCATTGCTTCCCACCTCCCACCTGCCAGACAGTGCAGTTTCTGGTTGTGCAGGTTCTGATACAAAGTCTTTTAAATCCCTCAAGTTCTTTCTCAGTGGAAAAGAAGAGGGTTGGAAACAGATCTGAGCGGGGTGGGGGCTGGCGAGGAGCAGATGCTGCGTCCACATGCACCGTCCCGTGCAGTCCCAGAGGCCCTGCAGAGCCGCCGCGCCTGCCATGCTTACCCGGGCAGCGAAGAGCCTTTCTCCCTGTAGTGACCAAGTGCTTAGCTTGTGAGAGGAAAAATAAGGTATTTTTTTACCTTAAAATAGGAGAGGTGACATGTGAGTGTTAGTTGTCATTGTTTGCCTGTTCTTAACCCTAAAGATACTGCGGTAACAGCCCCGGCTCATGGCGGCAGCTGGAGCACGTGTTCTGTCAGCACCAGCACACCTCGGTGTTCGCTGATCATTCAGCATTCGATGCTGTGTAAGGAGACGGTGCGAGGGAAGGTTTTTGTTTTTGTTTTGTTTGTTTTTTGAGACGGAGGCTCGCTCTGTTACCCAGCTGGAGCGCAGTGGCGCGATCTCGGCTCACTGCAACTTCCGACTCCTGGCTTCGAGCGGTTCTCCTGCCTCAGCCTCCTGAGTAGCTGGGACTACAGGCTCGTACCAACGTGCCCAGCTAATTTTTTCGTATTTTTAGTAGGGACGGGGTTTCACTGTGTTAGCCAGGATGGTCTTGATTTCCTGACCTTGTGATCCGCCCACCTTGGCCTCCCAAAGTGCTGGGATTACAGGCATGAGCCACCGCGCCTGGCTTAGGAAGACAGTTTTATTCAAAGTTATTTCTTCCCAGTTAAATAAAAGTTACTGGCCAGGCGCAGTGGCTCATGTCTGTAATCCCAGCACTCTGGAAGGCTGAGCAGATGGGAGATGAAGTCTCACCATGTTGCCCAGGCTGATCTCAAACTCCTAGACTCCCAGTTTGGCCTCCCGACATTTGACGTTGAACTCCTGACCTCCTCATCTCAGGTCAGGAGTTTGAGACCAGCCTGGCCAATGTGGCGAAACCCTATCTCTACTAAGAATACAAAAAAAGCCGGGCGTGGTGGCTCACGCCTGTAATCCCAGCACTTTGGGAGGCCGAGGCGGGTGGATCACGAGGTCAAGAGATCGAGACCATCCTGGTCAACATGGTGAAACCCCGTCTCTACTAAAAATACAAAAATTAGCTGGGCATGGTGGCACGTGCCTGTAGTCCCAGCTGCTCGGGAGGCTGAGGCAGGAGAATTGCTTG
>PVKV010004349.1:31214-129432 GCA_004027835.1 Alouatta palliata | reverse complement strand
TTTTATCCATACATTTTCCAATCTGGTTGTATTATTTTCTCCTGGTAGGCAAATGTTGACATTCATTTTCCTGATATAAAGCTACTTTCATATCAGTGTATTATTAGTCTCTAATTATAAAAAGATAATCCAGAGAGAGAGATCCAAGATGGCCTATTAGCAGCAGCTCAGGATTGTAGCTCCCACTGAAAGCGCAGAGAGTGAATGGACGCCACATTTTCAGACGAATTTTCATTGCCCACGGACCAAGAGATTCCTGGCGGAGGAGCCCCACGGGTCGCCAGTGCGACTCTTTTGGCCGGCGCTGCCGTTTTGCAGGCGCCCCAGCACCGCGGTTCTCAGTCCAGAGTATATGGGACTGAGTGCCCTTTTGGTTGGCGTTTGGAGCTCCGGGAAGGCAGAGTCTCCCATTCAGCTGATTGAAAAGCAGACTGAAGTGGGGAACCAGACCGGGAGATTCCCGGGCAGAAAAGCGCCACGAATCTTAACGCCAGTTTCAGCCGGCATAGTGGGTCGCCGCAGGGGAAGGCTGGTCCCCCCTCCAACAACAACAACAAAAAAACAGCAATTGGAACTGCTGAGGATTGAGACTTTCACAGTAAGTACAGCTGAACCCAGGAAGGTCCAGCTCTGTGGGGGAGGGGCGTCCGCCGAAGGAAAACAAAGAAACAGAAAAAACTTCACCACCAACAAGCTGGATGTCCACTCAAAGACCTAATCTGAAAGTCAGCAATTACACAGACGACAGGTGGATAAATCCACAAAGATGGTAAGAAACCAGTGCAAAAAGGCTGAAAACACCTGAAATCAGAATGCCTTTCCTCCTATAGAGGACTGCAGTTCCTCATCACCAATTGAACAAGGCCTGATCGAGAATGAATGTGAGGAATCAACAGAATCAGGCTTCAGAAAGTGGATAATGAGAAACTTCTGTGAGCTAAAAGAACATGTTCTAGCCCAATGCAAGGAAACTAAGAACCTTGAAAAAAGGTTTGACGAAATGTTAACGAGAATGGACAATCTAGAGAGGAATATAAGTGAATTAATGCAGCTGAAAAACACAATACAAGAACTTCGCGAAGTATGCATAAGTTTCAACAGTCGAATTGATCAAGCAGAAGAAAGGATTTCAGAGGTCGAAGACCAACTTGACGAAATAAAATGAGAAGACAAGATTAGAGAAAAAAGGGTAAAAAGGAATGAGCAAAGTCTCCAAGAAATATGGGACTATGTCAAAAGACCTAATCTACGTTTGATAGGTGTACCTGAATGTGACAAAGAAAATGAATCCAAGCTGGAAAATATTCTTCAGGATATTATCCAGGAAAACTTTCCCAGCCTAGGAAGGCAGGACAATACTCAACTCCAGGTAATACAGAGACCACCACAAAGATATTCCTCAAAAAGAGCAACCCCAAGGCACATAATCATTAGATTCATCAGGGTTGAAATGAAGGAGAAAATAGTAAGGGCAGCCAGAGAGAAAGGTCAGGTTACCCATAAGGGAAAGCCTGTCAGACTTACAGCAGATCTCTCAGCAGAAACCCTACAAGCCAGAAGAGAGTGGGAGCCAATATTCAACATCCTTAAAGAAACGAACTTTCAACCCAGAATTTCATATCCAGCCAAACTAAGTTTCATAAGTGAAGGAAAAATAAAATTTTTTATGAACAAGCAAGTACTCAGAGATTTCATTACCAGCAGGCCTGCTTTACAAGAGCTTCTGACAGAAAGGAACAACCAGTATCAGCCATTCCAAAAAACCCATCAGTAAGCTGCATCCAGACCCATCTCACATGCAAGGATATACAGAGACTCAAAATAAAGGGATAGAGGAAGATTTGCCAACCAAATGGAGAGAGAAAAAAAAAAAAGCAGGACTTGTAATTCTCGTCTCTGATAAAATAGACTTTAAAGTAATAGAAACCAAAAGAGATAAGGAGGACATTGCATAATGGTAGAGGGATCAATGTAATGGCAAGAGCTAACGATCCTAAGTCTATAGGCACCCAATATAGGAGCACCCAGATACACAGGGCAACTTCTTGGTGACTTACAAAGAGACTTGGACTCCCACACAATAATAGTGGGAGACTTTAACACTACATTGTCAATATTGGACAGATCAATGAGACAGAAGGTTAACAAGGACACCCAGGACTTGAACTTAGACCTTGAACAAGTAAACTTAATAAACATTTACAGAACTCTTGACTCCAAATCCACAAAACATACATTTTCTTCAGTAACACATCACATCTATTCTAAAAGTGACCACATGGTTGGGAGTAAATCACTCCCCAGCAATTGCATAGCATTTCATAGGTTTAAATGAAATATTGGTTGGCTGTTTGTTATTTTCCTCCCTTATTCTTTCCTGTCTCCATTGTGTAACACAATTATTAGTATAAAAGAGCTTTTTAATACCCATTTTTAGATTGCAGTCTAGCCTGGGCAATAGAGCAAGATTCCCGTTCTCTCTCCCTCTTTTTCTTCTTTTTCCCTTTCTTTTCATTCTTTTTTTCCGTATTTCTCTCTCTTTTTTGTTTTCTTTCTTTCAAAAAAATA
The DNA here is from genome assembly GCA_004027835.1 of Alouatta palliata. Classification (NCBI taxonomy): domain Eukaryota; kingdom Metazoa; phylum Chordata; class Mammalia; order Primates; family Atelidae; genus Alouatta; species Alouatta palliata. Next base: position 126,864 of record PVKV010004349.1, on the reverse strand, counting down.
AAATTAAAAAAAAAAAGATAATCCAGAAAAAAAAGTCCAGTTAATTTTATATAAGTTTAAAAATAAGATGTGAAAACTATTTTTAGGATTAACATTTCCTTCCTAAATATCTAACATGACACACTTAAGGACTCTTAACACACTTTGTTACATGAAAGGAGCAGCAGAGCAGAGGGCAACAAGAGCACCAAGGCCAGGTGGAGCCACAGTCAATGCAGGCCCATCTCACTCTGCAGGGAGAAGCAAATGCACTGTGCACAGTGTGCAATCTGGCAGCGGGGAAATGACGTCTTAAAGAGCTTCAGATGCAGCAACCTTAAAGAAGGGCTATGCCAGGAAGTCCACCAGATGAGGCTGCAAACCCATCAAAGGGCATCAGACAACTCTGTGCACAGGGTACACAGAACAATGCCTCCCACATCCTATGACTTCCTGAGTGTGCAACTCAGACCACCACACTCCCTACCTGCACCATTTTACCTGGACAGAAAAAATCTCAGCCACCTCATGACTAGGATATTCACATGGCTTCCAGTTACATAAATTTCTCCCCCTTAAGAATGCACGTCTATAAAATGAGAAATGAAACTGGACTTGTGAGTGGTTTCGTAGCAGGGATTTTAGGTCCAGAATGGAATAGGTTCAATAACATATTTAAGATATTCAAGGGAAAAAAATGTGAGGCAAACATTTAGCATCTAAATAGTGACCATCAAGAGTAAAAGCCACACATATTTTTATGAATACACACAAACACAGGAAGTATGGTGACCAGGAGCTGAGGGAGGACCCACTAAAGAATGAACTCTGGAAACCAAAATGACTAGAGGCAGAGACAAAGGCAGGGCTGCCAGGCGGTCTGTATTTATTTCTGGAACTGCTGGCACATGATGGTGACAAAAGCGCAGCATGCCACGGTTACCAGCTCAGACAATACAGACAAAGAACAACCACCAGAGAAGTGGTAGGGATGGGGAGAGGATGTGCAAGGGCCAGCTGGGAGTGGGGCATCATCTAACTGCAGTATCAGATACTGTGGGGAGCCAACCAAAGAAACTAAGGATTTGCTATAAAGGCAGTAGTATAAAAGTGAAACAAAAAAAAAAAAAAAAAAAAAAAGAGGAAGAAAGTCTTCCTAAATACCAAAAGGGTAAAAGCAAATAAAATAGAACAAGGTGGTTCCTTGTTATCTGTGATGTAAAAAATGGGCTTGGCTCACCTATTAAATGGAAAACAGTCTTAGATTGGCTCACAAAGCAAAATCAAGCATCATAATGCATATAAGACATACAGCCATAAAAAGGCTGGAAAAATATATATAGAATTTATGGACCCAGAAAACAATTATTACAGAAAACTTTACAGCATTAAATACCTATATCAATGCAAATTTAAATAATAAAAATAATTTAAACATACAACTGAAAAAGCCAGAAAAAGATTAAGTGAACCAAAAGAAAGGAGGGAATTATTACAAATAAAAGCAGGTATTATGAAGTAGAAAAAGAAGAGAACTAAGAAGTAAATCCAAAAGGTTGCTCTCAAAAGAAAATAATCAACCAAAACAAACCATTAGGTATCTGATTAGAAAAAAAGAAGAAGAAAGTTACAAGTGCTAACAGAAGAAATTTTAAAAACTGTAAAAGATAAGGAAAAGGATAGAGAGAAAAATGTAGATTTAAATAGACTTTAAAAATATATCAAATTTTAAGAATAAAACAACACTAAACTATAATGTCTAAGGATATACGCTTGGTGATAAAACTATAAAGCTTAGGGAAATGATTACCAAAAGAGTTTGGGAAGCGGTTACTTTCTGGGGGAGGAATTGGATTATAATAGAAATGAGACATGTAGGGGGCTTCTGGGATGACTGATAAAGTTCTATTCCTTGACCTAGGTATAGTTACAAGGATGTCTGCTTTATAAAAATGAAGAAAAGCATTAAAAAAAATAATTACAGACCACTGTACAAAAGTCTTTGCAAATAAGTTAGAAGTGTATGAAACATAATTTAAAAAAATTAACGCGATTCCAATACAAAATCAGTTTTTTTTTTCTTTAGAGCTAGAGAAGTTAATTGTAAAGTATGTTTAAGAAGAACAAGAAACTATTCTAAAATTCATATGGAATGAAAAAAGAGCCCACATAGCCAAAGCACTCCTAAGCAAAAAGAACAAGGCCAGAGACATCATACTATCCAACTTCAAACTATACTATAAAGCCCCAGTAAAGAAAACAGCTTCTGTACTTGTACAAAAACAGACACGTAGATCAATGAACAGAACAGAAAACACAGAAATAAAACCTCATGCCTACAACCATCCGATCTTCAACAAGGCCAACAAAAACAGCAGTGGAAAAAGACCATCCTATTCAATACACGGTGCTAGAATAACTGGCTAGCCATATATTAGAACATTGAAGCCAGACCCCTACCTTTCACCACATACAAAAATTAACTCAAAATGTATTAAAGATTTAAATATAAGACCTCAAACTGTAAAATCCTGGAAGACAACCTAGGAAATACTCTTCTTGACATCAGCCTTCACAAAGAATTTGTGGCCAAGTTACCAAAAACAACTGCAACAAAAACAAAAATTGGCAAGTGGAACTTAAACTAAAGAGCTTCTGCGCAGCAAGAGAAACTATTGACAGAGAATACAGACAACCTACAGAATGAGAGAAAATATTTGCAAACTATGCATCTGACAAGGGCCTAATATCCAGAATCTACAGGGAACTTAACATGCAAAAAAACAAATGACCCCATTAAAAAATGGGCAAAGGACATGAACAGACACTTCTCAAAGAAGATATACAAGTGGCCAACAAACATGACAAAGGCTCAGTACCATACAGCATCAGAGAAATGCAAATCAAAACCACAATGATACCATCTCACAGTAGTCAGAATGGCCATTACTAAAAAGTCAAAAGGCAACAGATGCTGGCAAGGCTGAGGAGAAAAGGGAATGCTTACACACTGTCAGTGGGAATGTAAATTAGTCCAGCCACTGTGGAAAGTAGTCTAGAGACTTCTCAAAGAACTTGAAATAGAACTACGATTCTGCTCAGCAACCCCATTACTGGGTATATATCCAAAAGAAAATGAATTATTCTACCAAAAGACACATGCATGCATATGTTCATTGCTGCACTATTAAGAATAGCAAAGATACATCCATCAATGGTAGATGGGATAAAGAAATTAACCTAGCTGCCCATCAATGGTAGACGAGATAAAGAAAATGTGAAATACATCCTGAAATACTACACAGCCATAAAAAAAGAATAAAGTCACATCCTTTGCAGTAACATGGATAGAGCTGGACATAATCCTAAGCAAAATAATGCAGAAACAGAAAACCAAATACCACATGTTCTCACTTATAAATGGGAGCTAAACACTGAGCACACATGGATACAAATATGGGAACAATAGACACTGGGGACTACTACAAGGTGGAGAGAGTGGGGGTGGGTTAGAAAAAAACTACCTATTGGGTAGTTTTGGGTCCTATGCTAATTAGATGACAAGATCTGTACTCCAAACTCAGCCTCATGCAATGTTTCCATGTAACAATCTGTACATGGACCCTCTGTATGTAAAATAAAAGGTGAAGAAGAACCAGTAAGCACAAATAACCAGACAACTCTGAGTAAGAACGACAATGGTGAAGACTCTAGCCCCAGCTGACATTAAAACACAGTGTAAAGACTCTCTTATTTACATTAGTGTGATGAGGGAAGTCCAGGAAGACAGACAGAAAACCCCATAGTCCCAACGGCCCGTGGAAGTTTAGTATGGGAAAAGGAGATCTCAACACAGCAGGGAAGAGATTTTTCAGTTAGTGCTGCAGTAACTCGACAGCTACTGCACAAAGACACAAACAGATTTGTTCCTCACATCACACTCCAAGATCAATTCCAAATGGAGCAGAAGTTCTCTTCTCTCTCTCCTGAGGCATAACATATACAGCAGAACAGACTTTTAAGTACAGTTCAGGGAGTCCTGACCTGTGTACCTCCTATAACACATACCCAATGAAAACACCATAGAAAACTCCATAAAGCTGTTAAGTCAGTCACCAGGGAGGCTCTCAATTCTGCCTCTCTCTGGGAGCTAAGAGTTGAGCCACGATTGTGAGTCCGGTGCTAAAGCAGGCCCCAGACATGACTGATAGTACAGTCAGACTATGTGATGTCTCTGGCTTGCCTATCAGTTTTCTTAGTGATGACTTAAAAAGACTTTTAAAGATGATTTTAGATTTGCACAAGAGTTGCAGAGGCAGGACAAATAGTGTCCCCAAGTCTCCACCCAGCTTCATGCAGCCACAGAACAAGGATCAACACCATAAGACGAACTCTGGCATGGTACTCCCAGCGCAACCACAGGCTTTGCTGTTTCGCCAGGCCACCCACCAGAGCCCGTCTGCTCCCAGACCGGGTCCAGGATCCACACTGTGCTTAGCTGACAGACTTCCATGGCCCCCTCATGCCAAAACAGTTTGTAGTCTCCTCTCATCTTTTATCATCTTGAAGAGTACTGGTCAATTATTTTGTAGAAAGTCCTTCAAAGTGGGTTTGTTTGCTGTTTTCTCCTGATTCAACTTAGGGAAAACCACCACAAGTGATGTGCCATTCACACAGCACCACACCACAGGTACCTGCTGCCAATACGATGTCACCTTTGAACTCTTGGTTGGGGCGTGTCTGCCAGGTTTCTCCACTGTAAAGTTATTGTTCCCTTTGTAATGAATAGCTACTTGGGGGTAGACTTGGCAGACATTCTATTTCTCCTAATTCTTTCACCTATTAGAAAGATTTCACCTTGATGCATCTGTCAAGAGACGGTGCTTACAACAATTATCGTGGTGACTTTCTATTTCCCTTATTCCTTCTAAATTTATTAACTGGAATTCTCCTGCAAGTAAGAATTGTTCCTTATCCCTCGCTTACACATTCAGTAATGTATTGATACCAGCCTAAATGCATGGATATTTCTTTTCTTTCTTAGGTTATAATCCATTACTACTGTTGTTTATCCTATGGCTCCAACTGCTCCAGCTTTAGCCACTGGAGCACTGCTTGGCAGGCATCTGCCCTTCTGACATCTGACAGGCTCCCCTCACTCACCTTTCATCTGCCCTACCCCAAGCCCTGGAACCAACCCCTTCCCTGAGGAGCTCTTAGAATTCACCATCTCAGGCTGGCTCTGGTCACTGATGCAGGTGTCACTGCTCTAAGGCCCTCTGTGGACAGAGCTAGGAAACAGATGTGTTATACTAACTCACACACACAAAGACCCAACAACCTCTCTCTCTGAAAAAACCAACAACTTTAGTTCATGCTGACACCTCCAATCCTGATCCAGAACCACAGGATAACTCTAGGACCATCCTTCCTTATTTGTAACTTCTTCCTAGAATACATACTATTTTGAGATTGTTAACCCATGCCCCTATGAGAAACAAGTGCATCAACTAGAGGTTTTGTCTTTAGCCTTACAGCATCCTATCAAAACACTGTTTTCCAAAGTTACTGATAGGCCAGCTAATTCCACATTCATTTCACTATGGTTATGGTAGCAGTCCCCAAACTTTTTGGCACCAAGGACGAGTTTCTTGGAGGACAGTTTTTACAGAGACTGGGGCAGGGAGGGGGGATGGTTTTGGAATGAAACTGTGCCACCTCAGATAATCAGGCATTAGTTAGATTCTCAAAAGGAGTGTGCAACCTACACTCACATGCACAGTTCACAATAGGGTTCACGCTCCTATAAAAATCTAACGCTGCTGCTGACCTGACAGGAGGTGGAGCTCAGGCAGTAATACTCGCATGCCCGCTGCTCACCTCCTGCTCTGTGGCCCAGCTTCTAACAGGCTATGGACTGGTACCGATCCATGGCCTTGTAACATCAACATCCTTGTTGAGTCTAGTGAACTTCTGTGGAAGTGCACAGTTCTATGGCTTTTGACAAGTAAATAGTCAAATCTATAACAGTCCCGTCACTCCCAAAACCGCCTCTTACTCTCTCCTTGTAATCAACTCCTTTTCCTCAACTCTTAACCCCTGGCAACAACTGATTTGTTCTTCATTCCTATGGCTGTGCTTTTTCTAGAGTGTCTTTTAAATAAAATCATAGAGTTTGGAAGCCTTTTGGGTTCGGTTTCTTTCACTAATCAAAACGAATTTAAGATTCATCCATGTTGTGTGAATCAACCATTTGTTTCTTTTGACTTTTGAGTGGTATTCTGCTGTAGAGATGTTACCACAATTTGTTTATTCACTTACCAGTTGAAGGACATCTGGTTTTGAGTGCTGACAATTACTGAATAAAACTCTACTAACATCCACATGCAGGTTTTGTGTGAGCATGAATTTTCACTTTCCTTGGGTAAACACCTAGGAGTGAGACTGCTGGGTCCTAAGGCAGTGTAATAAAGTAAGAAGCTGCCACTCTGTTTTCCAGAGTGGCTGTGCCATTCTGCATTCCCAGTAGCAGGGCTGGAGAGCATATTCCTGTCAGCACTTAGTACTGTTCTTGCCAGCACTGGAATGCTTTGTGGTTGTTCTTTCATCTTGGCTACTGATGCATGCCTGTGCTGGTACCTTATGAGGAAGGTACACAGCCTTCTGAATCACCTAGGCCCACTATGGCAATCTCATTCCCCATATTTCTAGCTGGTCAGCTGCTTGCCCCAAATGGTACAGTGGCCTCAGACTAGCTGCAGTGTTTACCCTCTGGATTGCTTGCATTTGTTTCCCTAACAACAAATTATGTTGGGCATCACATGCTTATTTTTCTCTGCTTATATGCATGTGCTTCTTTGTAATCCATGCAAGTTGTTCCGTGAAGTATAGGTTTACCAAACCTATTGCCCAATTTTTTATTGGGCTGTTTTCTTATTGTTGAGTTTTAAGTGTTCTTCATGTATTCTGGATACTAACCCTTTATCAGACACGTGACTTGCAAATGCTTTCTCTAAGAGTAGAATTTTAGAATTTTGATAAAATGCAAATTACTGATTTTTTCTTTTCTGGATTGTGCTTTTGGTATCATACCTAAAAACTCTGCCCAAGATCATGCAGACTTTCTTTTGTGTTTCTTCCATAAGTTTTACAGTTTTACATTTAGGTGTGTGATCTATTTTGAGTTCATTTTTGTATACAGTGTGAGCTGTATAGGTCAACTTTTTTTTTTTTTTTTTTTTGCATATACACATCTAGTTTTCCGGCTTTTATCTTGTTTTCTTGGGGGATGCACCATTTAAAAATGCTTTTTATAGAATTCCATTATCTTGGGATATCCTGGGAACTATTAGAGTTGAAGATAGTTTTGGTAGAGCCTTAAATTTATTATGGCCCCCACTGCTAAGCCCACTGAGAACCAAATTACCAAAATAAATGTTAAGATATTCAAATTTGATAGAAAATACTATGTTTTATGAGGTATAAAAAGAATGCAATAAAAAAAATTTAGTAAATTCAATGCAAAGGAAAGTCCCCAGAAGCATCTCCGTCAAGACTGAGCTAAATGCGTTATGTTTGACTGCACACTCCGTTGTCAAAGGTCAACTTCACAAAAGACAAGGAGCAACTTCTTACATACCCTCAACAGTGCCTACAGTTACACTGAAATAACTGTAGGCAATTAAAGTGCCCACAACAACACCGAAATCTGACGGAGAAAGTTAGAAATTCTTAAAGATATGTAGCATATAGACACCCTTCTTCAACACATTTCCTTTACGGAAATCAGACAATTTCTGTCATCAGACATAAAACTGAGTGGCAGCAACACTACGCTGGAGAGAAGACCCAGCCAGATTATTTACTTACACCATTTCCCCAGCTGAATCCTCAGAGTCCTTCTCAGGGCCACTCTTTTGGCTTGTCCACTCAGTCTGTCACTCACTCTTTTACTGATCCTGACCCTCTCAGACATCACCATAGGAAGCACTCAGCACTCAACATTTCTCACCTGTCTACTGAAACCCTTAGCTAGCTGTCCTCTCTTCAATCTGGACCCAGCCAACCTACCTTCTATTCTAAATCAACAGCCTAATAAAAGGCTTCCTAAGGTCGGGGTCAAGATGAATTCTCTGTCCATCAAACTATGCTTAAACTTCAGTAATATCATGAATGTTGCTTGAAAGAGCAGCTTAATCAAGGATTCAGAGTATGAACTGGCAGGTTGCCCCCGGATCAACTATGTTGAATTGCTTAATTTCTTACCTATGTTCTCTAAACTTTTAATACCAAAAAGAATTGAAAAGTAAGCAGAAGGATACCAAAGGCCCTCTGTTTTCATGCACATTGACAAAAAAGAAAATTAACAAAGTTATGTAGAATCTTGATTACCTAAATTATTTTTACTACAGTTCTTTTTCTAAGTTTAGAAAGCCCACCTTAAATCAAAGAATTGTGAGTATTACGTTTCTCAAAGATGTGGCAAAAAGAGAAGGCCATTTATATAGTGATTTAAAATGGTGGTTACATATCGTTTCATCTTTTTAAAATCAATTTTAGGTTCAAAGTTAATGGCTTTTCCTTCCAGAGAAAGGATATATTAAACATCTGCTGCTGTTTCAGGTCACCAACAGCCTGTACCACAGGTTTGAATTTGCATTTTGGCAGGAACGGACAGAAGTCAAAGGAAGATGAACAAAACAGCAGAGTAGGAAAGAGGGGGTCCCAGTACTGCAAAGCAACTAGGTGGGGTAAAGGGTGGTGCTGACTAGTTCTGGCTCACTATGCTCCACAGGGGATAGCCAGGGTTGCCAACATAAAACCATTCTGTGCAGGGATGCCTGTATTAGCAGCCACTGGTTCAAAGGGGTGGATGTGTAGGTAAGTTTGGGGGAAGAGGAAAGGGAGACAGGGAGCTATGCAAAGAAAAAAAATTTTGACTGTATTCTCTAATTCTATGTGTGCAGAGAAAAAATAATTCTCAGACATTTAAAATGTGTTTGAGATGATGGGAAAAAGAATACATGAGGAAAAAAAACAAATTCACATAAATTCCTTACTACAGATGCAGCAGTAATACCGTACTTCAAGCATTACAGCTTTTTTAAAACCGTAACATATTTCCCTATCCTAAAACCCACATTTAATAGTGGCTATAGGGAGTAAATGTGAGACATCTACCATTTCTAGATGTGGCCAACCATCTTTAAATATAAAAAATTTGCTATAAAAATTATAATAATGAACCAGAAAATTCATAAATGTATAACATTATGCAATACCAACAGCATAATCATAAGCCTTAAAAACATTTTACAGCTATCATTAAATAAATCTTAAGAGTGCCAAAGAACTGCCACAATATAAATTTAACAATTATTATAAGTTATCCTCACTATAACTAAAAATAGAAAATTAATTTCTGCTTCAAAGACTGCAAGAATCAGTCTCTGACCTCTGTCAGAAAAACATATGGCCCATCAAACACACAGTTGATAATTACACAAATGTAAAATAATATACAATAAATGACTAGACCCGTGACATTCCAGAGGAGACTACCTCAAGACTTTACCAGCCCTCCAAATTCTCAAACACCACTGTGGTAGACACTGCAGTCATCATACGATAGCCACCTTCCCTGTTTCTGTGCTCATGCAGTCTCTGGTTTTTATCTAGACACATGGCTGGGCCATAACCCCCAACCTCCCTTGCACTAGTGCTCTAGCCAACAAGGTGTGGGCAACGTGATGCATATTCACTTTCGGGCTGTGCCACTGAAGCACGGGTTGCGTCTCACCAACCCCACCTATCCTTCAGCCTGCAGTGCAAATGTGGCAGCTAATACACCCTTTTGCGCCATGCACATAAGGTTACACTCTCAGGATGGCAGAGTAACAAGACAGACTGTGCTTGCCCCCGTGACAATGTTACGAGTAAAGTCACCATGCCAACTCAGGCTTTCAAGGGAGAAAACCTGATTTGTCTTGTATAAGCCACTATCACTACATCTCTGACATATGCCACCAAACCTGTGTATTTTAATTTCTTCAGGTTCCTCAGCTATAATGTGGGGTTAATAATAATACCTCTCTCTCAGATTACTATGAGGATTAAATGTTTTAAATTAAAGAAAAGAAAAAAGCATCTATGTATGGATATTAAGCAATCTACTAGCCACATTTTTCAGCTAAATAAATTGTTTCTTCACACCAGTCTTCTGGGTGGGCAAGTCTCAAATGTTATGGAGCTTTGCAGGGACTTGAAAAATCGATAAGGCCATATATGCTAAACTGGCAAATGACATGGTTCTGCTCAGCTGTAACTTACATGCTGTGATTGATGTTACAACGGTTATTCTCTCTTTCAAGTTTCTGACTACAGGATTCACATCTCTTCCAGCCATCTTCTGTTTTAATCCAACTCCATCCAGGAGATCTCCAGTCCTGACCCAAAAATGGCATAGTTCTCCTATTAAAAAGTTAATTTACATTAAAAAGCATATATAATTCATAAAAGTTTCTTTTCACTTAGAACATTTATTCATTAATTTTAAATATCAAAGTTCTTAACATTTAAATGTCTGCTCATTACTTCAGTGTTGGCTGGACATTAGTGATAAATAGCAACAATAACATAGTACTTCGGTTGTATTAAAGTGATAAAGTGGAGTAAGTACAGGTGGTTTTACTGGCCCAGTACTGCATATGTCATGAAAGATTTGCCAGAGGTGACATCCAAGCTCATACCTGAAAAACAAGCAGGAGTCAGGGAGTGTGGAATAGGGAATATTATCCCAAACAAGTATTCTCTCTTTGCCATAAGTTAGGAGAAACCAAAAATCAAATGTATTCATGTTTAGCAACTCTAAGTAGTTCAATTTGGTTAAAGCTTAGAACAGATGACAGGGAGTGGGCCAGAATTAAGGATGGAGAAGTCATTTAAGGCCAGATCAGGTCAGAAGAGCTGGACACTATTCTGAGGGAAATGAGGGGTCAAAAAAGGTACGTAAGCTAGTAAGTGACTCAATTAGATTTGTAGTTTACAAAGAACTGTGTATCACACTGTGAGAATGGATGGGGTGAGGGTCACCTGGAGGAAAGGAGTTAGGACTGGAGGCTTCTGAATGTTGGCCTTTAAAGGGTGAGAGTGTACAGGGGCAAAAGAAACAGAAAAGCAGAGACTGCAGAAACATTCAGGAGAAAGAGTCAAACAGCACGGGAAGACTGGCTAGAAACCTGAGGAGGAAATCAAGGAAGTTATCTAGATTTTGTTTTGTAGTCCCCTGTTCTGGGATAATGCACATAGAAGGAACAGTAGGGTTTTATTAGGAGAGGAGAGATAAGGGATGCTAATTTCAGGTTTGGACATGCCTGGTCAGTTTAAAATACTAGACTCCAGGTATAAAAATTATGACTTAAAAAATGATGCAACTACATGATTAACTTCACAAAGTTCACAATGAGAGACCTGGAATGCTAGTTCTTCCCACTGACCTGATTTCTGCTCCTCTTGATCAGTGGTTTTCAGCTACTGCTGTGCATTAACATCACAGGAAGCTTTTAAAAATGCAAGTGCTTAGTCCTATCTTAGTTCAGTTAAACATGAATATCTGGGGGTGAAAACTAAGTTTAAGTAGTTTTTAAAGCTCCATAGGTGATTCGCATGCACAGTGAGACTATGCATGAGGCTAAGAACTGCCTCAGATGTTCACATTGCTTTCACATCACAGAAAGACCCTGTCCAAACAGCGCCCTTCTGCTACTCAACCCCATCCCTACCAGTCTGTGCCATAATCTAGTGCCTTCATAGCTGTAAGGGCTGTCTGAAATGATCAGTGTGTTTATCATGTTTTCTTCCAAGAGAATGCTATGCCTTGTTCAGCTCTGTATTCTATTACCTTGAACAATGCCAGGAATTTAGCAAGAGCTCAATAAATATTTATTGAATGAATAAATATATAGATCCATGGTTCAGAACAGAGTTAGGCTGGAGAGAAATAAAGAAAAATCATGAGCATTTAGATACTAATCAAAACCACACAAATAATATAACAGAATATGTAGAGAGGGAAATCAAGAGAGCCAAGAAAAAAACTCTAAGAAACATCACCATTTAAGGGACCCGCAGATGAAGATGAGCCCAGAAGGAAAACTGAAAAGGAAGAGCTAGAAAGGGAGAGGGAGAAGTAGGAAGTCAGAATAAACATGTATTTCAAGAAAGAAATAATCAACAAAGACGAAAATGTTACAAAAAAGCCAAGCATGGCAAGAGTTGAATATATACATTGAATTTAGCTACAGAAAGGTAGCTGAATTACTCAAGCAAGAGTGGTTTCTGTAAGATGTTACTCTAATTTCATGTCCAAAATAGACTTAAAAGAGTACTTCATAATGTAGAATATTTTTATCATAGAGAATATGTAAAATATTTACATCATGGAGAATAAATGAGAGATGAACATCTCCAAATACCTCCTCCCAACTATACTTAGTATAATTAACAAAAATCAAGCTATTAAATGGGCACTTACACAATCCTAGAAGAGACAAAAAAAAAAAAAAAAAGGTAAGGAAATTACACTGACTTCAACAATATTCCTGGATCAACCACAGATGCTTAATTCCTGATGGTGTAGGAAATGTATAATGAAGTAATCTTTACATAAAGAGAATCCGAAAACCTTGCTAAACTGACTTCTAGTCAGAACATATCTTTTTCAGTCACATAATGATTAAATTCTTGCTTTAGAAAAAACTTTAAATATTCCTTAAATTTCAGCACGACTTCGATAAACCTTGTCTCACAGACCTGGCTTCACAACTACTGAACATCCTGAAATGCAAAACTCACTGCCCATGTTCAGTAAATCTAGAGTTAACTAAGACTGTCTCTAATAGCATACAGCTGATTTTATGATCTTCAAAAACATTCCCACCAAAGGCGGCAGACACCATGAAGTAGTAGATGGCTGTTTGAAGTGGCACCTTGAGTCTCATAAAACACATACAACTGCTAGGAAAAATAGCTGCTAGGAACATCTCTGATAACTGTCAAATTATCTCTCAATATCAACCTGAAACTGTGAATTCAGAAATCTATGTTTTAAAAAAGATCAAGTGGATAATCCTGAAAAATACTGCTAATAAACCACATACAGGATTACTTCAATGATAAACATTTGAGCACCAACTAGACGTTATTATGCTAGGTGTTCCTGCCCTCAAGAGTGTGTGATTTAGCTAAGGAACTAAAAAAGAACAATGGCAACACAAACACACAAATTCTATACATATGTTATATAATAAAGTGTGTTATGTGTAGATATGTGCGTGGGCATGTATATATACATATACATATGTACAGTTTTGTAACTTGTAAAGAGAGAATCACCAAAACAAATTTGAGCAGAAAACAAATCAGCTGGGAAAACTCTGAGGAGAAACTAGGACTTGATCTTGGCCCTAACACATGGTTAGATGTTAAATGAACGGAAAGGCATGGGCAAAAAATATCAATCACAGGAACGGTGGGTGAGTAAGTATAAAGGTCAAAAGGTATGTGACAATTTGAGAAAAATAAGCAGAAAAGGTTGGATAAAATGGAAAAGGTTTACAGGAAGATTGGTACACAAGCTGGAAAAGTGACTAGAAGCCAGATCATAGAAGAATATCAAAGGCGTTTAGTCTTTATTCTGTAAGTAATTAAAAGTTTTTCAGCAATAGATCAGTCTGAGCAGTGTTGTTTTGGAATAATAATTTTCTAGGGCTTGTAGGATAGATCAAATGAAAAACATGGAGACAGAAAAAAACAACTAGGCAACAAACATTTTGCCAAGAGAATCTTAACTAGATGACTGTCTAATGTACACCCTGGTATCCTCAGCTAACAAAATATTTTAAAACTTGATGAAACACAGACATTGTACTTATCTATTTACACTAAGCGCATTCATCATTTAACACACTGATCTTCTAGTTTCACAAACAATCCCCTTAACATTCACATAAAGAGCCTGCCTGGTGTTTCCATTAATATAACCAATTGTTTTACAACTACCTAAACTCTATAGATAAGTCATTTTAGTAACTCAGTGAGAAATGAATAGTTTGGTCTGAATTTCTTAGCTGCTAAGTTTGATTTTGCAAAAGTTGAAAGGAATGAGATGCAGCTAATGAACCATGGAAATAAAAATAGTCCATGCCCAAGGGTTTTATTTTCAACACAGAGGAAAAGATTTGTTTCTCTGAAGTTGTGTGTACTTCACAGATTTGTCATAGTATGGTCTTTGGATCACAACGAAGTTTTATCTTAAAGCATAATCTATACAGTTCATGAACTAAAGCACAAACTCTGGATTAATATTTGTTTAAAAATAATAATAATAAAAGAAAGATAAGTTGCCATTTAAAAGGACTGGGGTCTAGATCTCAAGTTTTCAAAAATACTCCCAATCTGAGGCATCTGAGTTTGTAGATCAGTAAACAATATTACTAAAGTTGTATAGAATAATGAAGACCCACTGCTTTTAATGGGAATTTATTTGTTCAGCTAAAAAAAAATTTGAATTGCTAGAGCTGTATACACTTATTTTCATTAAAATTATCTTTGTTTTGAGAATTTGCAAATACAAAAAAACTAGAAATTACTCCTGAAATTACTAAATTTTTAATAGCAAGTACTCAAAGGGTATAGCTTGTATAATTTGCAAATTTTAAGCAGATTTTTATGCCAGTTTATTTCAGACAGCCTACAATGATGAACTATTTTAAATTTTCCCTTAATTTCTATTTCAAGTGGTAGGACATGTGGGTGGGGTACTTCAGTAGAAAAGGATTTCATGAAGTTCACTTGCTGGTGGAAACTTTTGGCATGAGAGAATCAGAACAAAAAATGGTCTTTCCTTCAACAAGGGTATTCTTTCTTACCAATGATAATGGTAAACATTTATTAGAGCTTACTATAGTCTAGGCATTACTCTAAACAATCTACGTACATTGTCTCATTTAATCCTCACAATGTCCTCAAAAGTAGAAAACATTATTCTTGTTTATAAGTTTATGAAGACTGAGGCAAAGAGGTTAGTGGAGCTGGGATTCAAAATGATGGAGTCTCACTCCAGGATTTATGCTCCTAACCACTACATATTTATAACAACAGTTCCTGAAAACCCTATTAAAACAGATGCCATTAAATTATTAGCTGTTTTTTTTAAACATTTTTTTTTACCATCTAATACGTATCGCTAATATGATCTCAAGTAATGATGGATCTAAATCTAAAGGCACTAAGACAAAGAAAACAAGACAAGAAAGAAAACTCCAATCCATTTAAAAAAACTACACGTGTTTCAGTATTTGTTTTGCTCACAAGTGTGGACAAATTTGATCCAGGAGGAACATCAAGAAATGGCAAACTGAGGGCCAAGAGTCAGAAATAAGATTTACTCTAAGAAGGACTGAGAACATCACAGATTCCTCATGGAAAAGAAAAACATGTAAAGACGAGGAGAAAACAGAATATGAAAGAGTAAACGTCTTTTCTAATTAGGGCCTGATGGTAAGGATTTGGAGGCCGCAAGAGACAGCTTTATAAGGGAAGAAATGGTTCTCCAGATTCTGTTTTCAAAATGAGTTTGAATAGGCCCAAGGATAGAGATGGAATCTGAGAAAAAGGTCAAACTGAGCTTACTGTGAGGGAAGGATGCAAAATTCCTAAGTGTCTGCTGCAAGAAAAATAAGCATGGGAAGGAGAAGCCAGAGTCAGTGCCACAGACCAGGAATAGGGAAAAGAGTAAGTTAAGGGAACGAGCAGATGGGGCAGAGTGGCCTGGAGAAAGGCGGGGTCACACCTGGGCAGGTTTTCACGGGCGAAGACGCAAGGGCCGGGCCAGAGAGCACACGCGGGCAGGAAGAGTCCCTCAACACCCTGCCCAGAGAGGCGGACACAAGCTCGGGCCTGCCAGAGGGCCCAGGAAGGTGGAGGCAGGAAGAGGTCGCCGAAGGTGGGCAGAGGCGGAGGCTGAGGAGACGCGGTGCACCTATGGGAGGCCCCCGTGCCCACCTGACTCGCCCGCGGCTCCCACACCCTCTACACCCAGCTGCAGCCCCCCAACCCCACCTGACGCGCCCGCGGACCCCCGTCCCCACCTGACGCGCCCAGGGCTCGCAGTCCCCACCAGACGCGCCCGCGGCCCCTAGTCTTCACCTGACGCTCCCGCCGACTCTGTCCCCACCTGACGCGCCCGCGGCAGCCTGTACCTACCTAGCGTGCCTGCGGCCCCCGTCTTCACCTGACGCACCCGCGGCCCCCAGTGCCCACCTGGCGCGCGGGAGGCCTTGGCCCGCACCTGACGGCGACGCGGCGGCTATTGCCGGAAGTGGGCCGCCGCCTCCCGGCGCGCTGCAGGGAAGCCCCGCCCCTGGCCGCGCTGATTGGCTAGCATGGACCCGCGTGGCATTGTTGCGGCAGGGTCCTGACACCCACAGCGTGCGCCTGCGTAGTAGGCACCGCCCCTCCGCACGAGTCTCGAGTGCCGGGCGTGGAGGCGCGGGGCGGGGTTCCGGTGGGCAGGAATGGGCAGAGTCGGTGTCCGCGACCTCTACCATCGCCCGGAGATGCAGATGAGGCCCCGAGATTTAGGCCTGCGAGGCGGGTGAGGACGTCGGTCCAGCTCTTCACTGGAGTAAGCCGGCCAGGGCCTTGAGGCGTTAGCGTGTCCTGAAGACGCGCGTCCCCGAGAATGGGCGTGCCCGTGAGAGCATGCGCGTGCCCGCGCCGCGGGGGTCCCACGGGAGCCTGGTTCGCCCCCGCCGCGCATTTCCACTCTGCGATCGTATTTCCACCCGGCTGGGCCCCCAGCCCAGGGTGCCTGCATTCCCGGCCATCACGCGCGCTCACACTCAGCATTTAGGCACAAGCACCTTCTCTTTATAAACAGTTTCGAGTCTTGTCAGATCTTTCTAGAAGGTTGAAATTCCCTGGAGGAGCAGGGCGAATAGATTTTTTCAATTAGGAAAAAAGAATATGGGGCAGCAGGAGGGAGGGAGGGAGGCAGGCGTGGCTGAGAAGGCCAGGGGGGTCCGGGAGCCGCAGTCCCCTGCCTCAGTTTCCTCCTAGAAACATGGAGGTGGCGGTGCACTTTATAGGATTTCCGTAAGAACAAATGAGCGTGTGCAAAACATTTAAAATAGAGTATGGCGTCTAGCAAACAAATATGAGTATTAGTCTTTTCCTTGTTAAAATGTGTGCATCTACATTTGGGGCACATGGCAAGAAGTGTATAGTGTGAATTCATATTTTGGAAAAGTAATTTTAGAAGTTATTTCTGATGTGCTTATTATAATAGGCTTTCTTGACCACATGCTTTTAAATAATGTGAAGGTAAGGAGGTAGGCAGTATTGCTTGCACATCCCCAATTTAAACACCTGTCTGTCCCTCCCTCCCTCCTTTTCTTCCTTTGCCTCTCTATTCCCTTCCTTCATTCCTTTCAGGGTTGCAGATTATTCCATATTATAAATGTATCAATTTATTAGAATGTCTCTATGATGTCTGCGATGGGCTTTAGATGGTTTGCAATAGTTTGCCATTGTAATTAATGCCCAGTCGCTCTGTAGTTTGGTTTGTTTTAACTTGTGGAGGTATATTTGCAAATGAATCCCTATGATTGAGATTGTTGTGTAAACCAAAAAAGTGTCGGAGGCATATCTCAATCGATTTAGAGGCTTATTTTTCCAAAACTGTGGATGTGCCTGGGGAAAAAAAACACCAGTTACAGTAGGGTTTATGGCTTTTGCGTTTTGCCAAAGAGGGTTTTCAGGACTTCATTATTTAAAGGGAAAAGCGTCGGCAGGAGGGGAAGAGGGGAGAGTAGGCTGTGAGGCTTGTGATCACATTCTTGTGAGGCTCTGATTAGAGTACAGCAAATCTACGTTTCACATGTGAAACGAGAGGCGTGGGGGAGAGTTAGTAATGCATTTGTCTCATCCTCAATAGATCTACGTTTCACATAAAGTAAGCTTTGGGGAACAAAAGGAAGGCTGTGTGTGTGTGTGTGTGTGTTTTGCCAATATTAACTTTTCCCATTGGCACAGTAAGTTTGGAGGCCTGAGATTTTATTGTTCTTTCACAGATGGGTCAGGGTTAACTGCATATGGAGTATTGGTATAAATTGCCAAGCCAAGAGCCCACCGCCACAATAGGGGACATAGTAATATTAAATTTAGCTCAACTGGCCAGCATCCACACAATTCCTAGTGAAAGAATTCCTGGCTGGATGGTGAGGAGGTATACTAATTGGGGAAGCTCACAAAGCAAGAAAAGGAGTCCACAGAATAAGAGCAGGAATTCAGAGAGTAACCACGGAGAGATCCACAGAGTAACATCAGAGCCCACAGAGTAACAGTGGGACCCACAGAGTAATAGCAGGAACCCACAGAGTAACAGCAGAGCTCACAGTGTAACAGCAGAACCCACAGAGTAACATCAGAGCCCAGAGAGTACCAGTAGGACCCACAGAGTAATAGCAGGAACCCACAGAGTAAAAACAGGACCCACAGAGTAACAGCAGAGCTCACAGTGTAACAGCAGAACCTACAGAGTAATAGCAGAGCCTACAGAGTAACAGTAGGACCCACAGAGTAATAACAGGAACCCACAGAGTAAAAGCAGGACCCACAGAGTAACAGCAGAGCTCACAGTGTAACAGCAGAACCCACAGAGTAACATCAGAGCCCACAGAGTACCAGTAGGACCCACAGAGTAATAGCAGGAACCCACAGAGTAAAAACAGGACCCACAGAGTAACAGCAGAGCTCACAGTGTAACAGCAGAACCCACAGAGTAATAGCAGAGCCTACAGAGTAACAGTAGGACCCACAGAGTAATAACAGGAATCCACAGAGTAAAAACAGGACCCACAGAGTAACAGCAGAGCTCACAGTGTTAACAGCAGAACACACAGAGTAAAAACAGGACCCACAGAGTAACAGCAGAGCTCACAGTGTAACAGCAGAACCACGGAGTAATAGCAGAGCCCACAGAGTAACAGCAGAATTCCTCAGAGTAGTAGCAGGTACTCACAGAATAACAACAGAAACCTGCAGAACAACATCAAGAACCCACAGAGTAACAGCAGGAGCCCATGAAGCAGCTCTGTGCAACCGAGGTCAGCATATTCATGGTCTTGGGTCTTGTCTTTGTGTGTGCTTTGTATCAGGACTGAGCTTAGCTCTGTGCTTGTGAAGAGTAGCCCACTCAATGCCCTCTGGAATTTTACCACTGGAGGAGGGAGGAAAAAAACCCCAGAGGGGCAGGGAGAAATGGTTTTCTAAACACATGGTGCAGCTGGACATTGTGGAGCAGTTGCCCAGGTGGAAGGCTTGGCAGCAGGAAGTGGAGACCACGAGGGAGGTGCCTCCTTAACCACAAAGATCTTTTGGCAATCAGTTTATTGAAAAATCATGTTTTAAAGTTTTCTTTAAAGTAAGTTGAACCTGACAGTATCTAAGGAGTTGAGGAAATTTAAGCCCATTGTCGCGGCCTCTGTCCAGAGCCAGAGCTCATCCTGGCAGGAAGCTGGAACAGTGCTGGTCACAGTGCTCCAGGTGCCCCCGCCTCATAGGGGATTAGGGTGGTGGTGAGCACAGGGGCCCCATGCTTCTCAGATGCATACTGCACAGTCATCTCCTCTGACCTTCCCAAATGCTGCACAGACAGGTGTCGTCCCTGACTCTCAGGACAGTGTAGACCTGGTTACCTTAGGGCACAGGGGAATCCCTTCCTTCTTCCTGTTTCTGCCACTCTGAAGCATGTGGCATATGTTTAATGTGGTCTTTACACAATATGGAAAGACCACTTCTGCTTTCTATGCCGTGATAATACTGCAATAAGGAAAAATGAACCAAGCCACCAAAACAGAACCCTACCACTTGATGTGGAACTGTAATGGCAACGGAGCAGTGTCTTAGAGCTAATGCAACAGCCAGGCACTGTGACGGTGCCATGGGTACAAGGAGGAGGTGTCTCAGAGCTAATGCTCTGTGCTGACAGCAGCCAGGCACTGCGATGGTGCCATAGGTACAAGGAGTAGGTGCGTGGTTTTCAGGAGATTGCCATCTGAACATACCCAGGGTGGCAAATACACAGTGAGAAAATGGGGCCATGACTGCTGTAATTACCTACAGAATGTTTAGGGGGACTGGGAGCAATCCCCTTACGTAAACCAACCCTGGAAGGTGCTGGAAGTTGTACTGGCTGTGAGAGTCAGAGGTCAGCAGCGGCTATGGTGAGACCAAAGGCAGTAGTCAGTTCAGGCAAGCCTGTGTGCTTGTTTATTTCAAATCCCTCAGTCTTGGGTCTCCTTATGTTTTAAATAAGGTGTTAGAATCGAATTTCGAGGCTGTTCACTTAGGCACTACACTCATTGTGTGTGGTGTCAGAATGGGAAGGCCAACATGGAGACCGCGTGGCCATTGACGTTTGAAAGTCTCTGGTTGCCAAAAAGAACCAATCTACAACAGGATTCTTCCTGACTATAGCCAGTAGTCAGCCCAGACCTGGCGTGCCACAGCTCCTGTGGGCTCTGGACCCCTCTGAGCTGAGCCTGGTAAATGCCAGCTGGTCGGCTGCAGCCCCTGAGTGGAGATAGGCTGTCCTAGCAATAGAGCAGGGTTGGGGCACAGCAGACTTGGGACCGTCATCTGGATTTCTGGATGTGCAAGTTCAAGCAAGTACGTAGCCTCCTGAACCCCAGCTCTCACCTGGAATCTGGGTTAGGTACACACAGGAAGGCAGAGGTGGGTTCAGGACTGAACTTCCGGTTCTTCTACCCAAACTCTGCTGCTCCCTGCCTCTCTACCATCCCTGCAAAGCTCCTCACTGACCAGGCCTGTCTCAAGAGTTCTCTCTTCCTCCTGACCTCCTGGGAACTTCAGGAACCCAGCATCTTTTAAGAGGTTCAGGGGTACATGAGCAGTTTCGTTATATAGGTAAACTCATGTCTTAGGGGGTTGTTGTACAGATTATTTAATCACCCAGGTACTGGCCTAGTACCCAATAGATAGTCTTTCTGATCCTCTCCCTCCTCCCACCCTCCAGCCTCAACTAGGCCCCAATGTGTGTTGTTCTCCTCTGTGTGTCCATGTTTTCTCATAATTTAGGATATTAGGATAATGACCTAGTTCCATCTGTGTTCCTGCAGAAGACAGGATCTTGTTCTTTTTTTATGGCTGCATAGTATTCTGTGGTGTATATGTACCGCATTTTCTTTATCTAGTCTATCACTGATGGGCATTAGGTTAATTCTTTGTCTTTACTATTGTGAATAGGACTGCAGTGAACATACACGTGCATGCGTCTTTATGGTAGAACAATTTATATGCCTCTGGGTGTGTACCCAGTAATGGGATTGCTGGGTCGAATGGTAATTCTGCTTTTAGCTCTTTGAGGAATCAACATACTGCTTTCCACATGGTTGAACTAATTTACACTCCTATCGACAGTGTGTAGGTGTTCCCTTTTCTCTGCAACATCACCAGCATCTGTTATTTTTTGACTTTTTAGTAATAGCTATTCTGACTGGAGTAAGATGGTATCTCATCGTGGTTTCAATTTGCATTTCTCTAATGATCAGTGATAATGAGCTTTTAAAAATGTACTTGTTAGCCACATGTACATCTTCTTTTGAAAAGTATATGTTCATGTCCTTTGCCCACTTTTTAATGGAGTTGTTTAGTTTTTTTCTTAAATTCTCTATCAATGCTGGATGTTAGACCTTTGCCAGATAGGTAGTTTGCAGATAACCATTCCATAGGTTACCTGTTTTCCCTGCTGATAGTTTATTTTGCTGTGCAGAAACACTTAAGTTTAATTGGATCCCATTTGACAATTTTTGCTTTTGTTGCTGTTGCTTTTCATGTGTTTGTCATGAAATCTGTGCCCGTTCCTGTGTCCAGAATGGCATTGCCTAGATTGTCTTTCAGGAAACCCAACATCTTGTGACTTGTTTCAGTTATTTAAATCTTAGCGCAGCCCTGCTCTCTACTATCAAAAAAAAAAAAAAAAAAAAAAAAAAAAATCAGTTCCCCATGGAGACTGAAAGCCCTCTGAAGGCCGATAAAAAGTCTTATAATTTTTGAAGCCCTGAATATCTAACTCTAACTGTGGAGAAGGAATGGAAAGAGAGGTGTAACACACAGGCTGCAGACCTAGCTGGAAATGCTCAATCCAAAGGGCACAACTTTTGATGAAACGCTGGGAGTGGGCCAAGGCTGCAGAGTCACGTCAGATGTGGTACCAGTGTTTGCTCTTGTGGGTTATTATTGCCATGGTGACATGACTTTTCTGTGTCTCTCTCTGTTGCCTTGCGTGAGATCCAAGCAATGAGATGCACACAGCCCAGGCAGGGATGGCAGAATTCAGACCTGGACCAAACTCCTGGCTGCAACTGTGGTTTTCTTTTGCTCATACAACAGGTGGTTTCTGTCTCTGTTGTCATCTGAGCCTGGAATTCTTAGAGCCCTCTCCCTATGTCCACCTAATATGAGGCCACTGGTAACCAGGTGTCCAGGCAGCAAGACCTCTGGGCAGTAGCACGGGTGGCCCTCAGACAGCCTCTACTTCACTCACCGTGACTGGTGGGAGGAGAGAGGGGTCTCCTTCTAAGTACACTAATCCCATTTACAAGAGTTCCACTCCATGACCTCATCATCTCCCAAAGACTCTGTCTCCTGACACCATCACATGGGCATTAGGATTTTAACACAGGAATCTTGCAGGGGGACCAAACACTCAGACCCTGGTCATGGCCCAGGTAGCCAACTGCATTATGTTCAGGGTAAGCTGAAAACCCAGCTTTTCTGAAGAGCGGCAGGAGTGCAAGTAAGCCCTTATCTGTCATGTTTGATAATTTCTGTTGTGTATAAACTCCAACCACGGCCAATATCACGCTGCGCATGAGACAACACTGAATGAAGAGCTCGGAAGAGGTGCACTTGGTCCACTCTCCCAAGCCAATTCCAGCCAGTTCCAGTACCCCACTGGGCCTGGGCCTGTTGTAAACTATGAGAGCTGCTGGTGTTTTCTATTCGTTAATGAGTCTTCATTCTAGCACATCTTGCAAAGAATCTCTCCATGTGCCAGATTGTTCAGGAGTGGGAATTTCCAAGTTTCCAGTTAGGGCCACTAGTTGCACAATTGATGACAACCTGCCACAGATGCTTGGTCACCAGGGTTTTGGCAAAGAAGCTACTCAACTAAAGATAGTAAAATTGCATGTTAAACAGCATGGGTTTTTCCAAGCGATTTTATAAGCAGAAGTTTATTCCTTTTTTATTGAATTTTAAAATTCAGAAACAATAGAAAGGCAATATTTTTAATACAACTGGTCGCAGTCAATCATTATGGTGATATGCCGCACAGTTCTGGAAAATTAATTCTGATTGTAGAACTAATATGATGAAATGATTAATGGGCATTCTTCCGTAACTTCTGGGAGAAAAAAAATTAAAGCAAATTCAACTAGCAGAGATGCTTACTAAGTCAGAAGAGAAAGTGGAACTGAAGAAGTGAGGATGTCAACGCAAATGATTCCTGTCTTTTGGAGAAAAATGCCTGATGCACACATGGAAAAGGTGAAATCAGAACATGGAAATTGAGCTTCTCTATGGAGGTGAGAACCTCAGCTCCACACGGAGGGCTGAAGATGGCAAGATGGAAAGGGGGATGGATTCGTGCCAGCTGGGGTCTGGATCTTCAGAACCAAGTTGGTGAAAGCCAACAATGGCTTGAAGAATCAAGTCTGTATAAAGGCCACAGTATATTTCGATATATTCCAGGACCCAAGCTTACCTGCACAGCCAAGTTCATTGTCTCTGGCTAACTGTAAATGAGGGAGGCACTTCCCAGCCTAGTAACAGCCTCTTCTCTATTTGCTAGCTCACAGATTCCACTTCCCAGGTGTCTTGATCCACCTCCGTGGATAGGTGAAGCAAAGAATAGCAAAAATATGCACACTTCTGCCTGTTTTCCTACAGATTCTCTATGCTTTTACTCCAACATAACCAGGGCACTGATATTGCAGTCCATGTGTGCATGAGGTTATTGTCTAAACTTCTTGGAGGGAGCCCTGCAGAGGAATTGGAATATAATTTAGGATCTTCTAAAGATCACCTTAAAAAAGATGTGAGTAACATTTAAAATACTAATGTCTCCCCATAAATCTAAGATAATTTTCAGTGAATTTACATGATAATTTTGAAAGGCAGAGACATTTGGGCACCAAAATTGGATTTTTTATCTTCAATTAAACTCCAGATGGGCACTTCCTGGTGTTAGGAGTGGGCTCTGTTTTCTATTCCCACCAAAGCACTGGTGAGGAGATTTCCTTCTCAGTCACTAGATTTTTAATTCAATGCCCCTCACTCTCATATGGGAAGCAGCTTGCATGTGTTCTGGGCCATGGTCAATGGAGGGTTCCCTGTGTAGCTACCTGGGTGGGATTTGGCAAGGTCTGGTGTCTTTCTGCTCTCTGATCCATGAGTAATGCATAGGCAGCTATTGATGGAAGTTCCAAAACTCATTGATGGGAGAAGAACAATTAATGGGACCACGAGGCATGAGTGACTTGGTCAAGCCGCTCAAGTGATGTTGCAGAGACATTAGCTTAACTTCTGTGCGTTAATTCTACTTTCTCATGTTGTACTGTTCCTGTTTGGGAAGCAAAAAAAAAAAAAGGAAGATTTACCCTTTCTTCCACTTTTCATTTCAACTCTAAAAAAAAAAAATCCTACTTCTTTTCAAGGCAGTGTGGATGCTGTAATCAACTAGTGAGTGCAAAGTCACATAGAAGGAAGTAGAGGAAAGAAATGTAAGAATATTATTATTTTGAGATTTTTTTTCCCCCTACCAGGAGCAAATTGCACAAATAGAAAAGATTCTGCTAACATTATGAGCCAGACAGGCTTAGAGGTCCATGGCAAGTGGCAGGTATTTTAAAGAAAGAGCTTGAGAAGAAAATAAATAACATACTTTGTGTAGATGTTTCTCCTTCCATGGAAGGACAATTGTACAGTCTATAGTACCTGTTGAGCTATCAAATTTCAAAAGCATTTATAAGAAGGAAACACAGATTTATTGCGATTCTCGCTATTATGTGTGAAGTGCCCTCTGGCTTTACCTTTTATTATCCTGGGATGGAAGGAAAATTGCCCAGTAAAACACTGTCTGTGCAGTATCATACAAAATCTGTCTGCTAAGTTGAAAAGTTGGTATGAGATGAGGCACTTCCCAACTTGAGGACACCTGAACTTTCAGGTGTCTTTTGCAGAATGAGTATTTCCTCACCTTCTCAAGGCTTTGCTAAAAAACCACTTCTTATTAGCACTACCCTTACTATTTCAGTTAGAACTGCCACTCGACACACTCAGGGACCCTTCACACTGGCTTATCTCTCCACCTTTTAACATGCTGTGTCTTCTACGTATTTATTGTGTCTGTCTCTACCCGCAGGACGTAAGCTGCACCAGGGCGGAACTTTTTGTCTCTTTTGTTCACTGCTGCATCTAAGGTCCAGGCACATAGTGGACATTAAACAAATAGTTCGTGAATAAATGAATGAATGGACAAATTACAGAACACATTTCTCATATGAACAGTCTTCTCTATGATTGCTATTGTTTAAGGCCAAAAGAGTGTGTTCATTACACAGTGTAACTGAAAGAATACACAAATAAGGTTGGTAAATGGAGATATTTGCAGATTCTGTTTTACTTGCTGAAGTTTGGCATTCTCCTTGCTTGTTTAATACAGCCGTAGAACATTAAGATACTGATTTGCTACCATTGTCTGTACTTTGTATGAAGCTTTTCCTATATTAAGTAGCTATTCAAGGCAGGAAAGATGGTGAATAAGAGAAATATGGTTCTGAACAATAAGAGCTTGCAGAAAATAAAAAGATAAGGGAAAGTAAAAAAGGCAGAAGAGGAAGCCTCACCTTGTACATTTATAAAATAGATGAGTCAAAGGGAGCAAATAAAATATGTCATTTGCTAGTAATTAAATAGACTTTGAGAAGCTCCTGGAAAGTGTATGTAATGTGATTTCTATGAATGAGCAGGCCAAGAACCAAACTATAGAGGATAAAAATGCCTCTCTAAAATTATAGCCTGGAAAGTAGACAGATTTCTTAGTGCCTACACAGATTTTCTGGGTGCGGTCTGGGCATAAACAAGCAGCGTGTTGCCCTAATGCAGAGCACTGCCTTCACCCTGGGTCTAGACACGGCTCGCAAGTCTGCCAGGCTGTGCACCCAGGCTCGCCTGCAGAGCTTGCTAAAGCTCTCGAACGTACCTCCACCAGATGTTGTTCATTTTAATGGTGGTAAAACCTGCACCCTCCATTATCAAACATCTTTCCAGCTGATCCTGGGCAGACAGGTTTGGAACTCTGCTCCACATCAGTGGGTTCCTACCAGGCTTTTAAATCCTCAGACTGTTTGTTCCAATGACTGGGCTTTCAGTTAGCATGTAAAGCAAATAAAAGTGTTATTGCTGTATTCAAATCAGAGAGTCTGGGCAGACCCATGCTCCTCAAATCTCCACACTAGTCCTGAGGGGCTCTGGGTAAAAGGTGATCTTGATGGTGCCTCACGTGTCTTGGCTGAACTGCAGTTTCTCTGAAGACAGCACCAAATCATATTCATTCATTTGACCTCCTACAGGGGACGTAACAGAGGGCCCGGGTGTCGTCATTGTGCCATAAACATTTGTGGAATGAATACAGCACAGGAGGAGCAGAGTGTGACACATTCAGACATTCGCCCTGGGGCCACGTCCGGAGGCTGGTGAATGTCCCGGTGTGTAACACTCTGCTCCTCCTGTGCTGAATGGCAGGTGCTGTGTGGCCCAGGTGGGTGCCAATAAGAAGGACAAATGAAATGCTCCACCTCTACTGTATGAACTCTGTGTGCCTGGAAAACATTGCTTCACATCTTATTAAGAATGTTGGATTCCAAGAGCAAATGAGCACTTTCTGCAGATGCTGTAAATAACAAAATGACCACAATTTCTGAGGCAAAACTAAATATTGATGATTTCTGTATGCTTGACCCAATGTCAGTTTCCAAGAGCACTTTTCATGGTGGGTACAGGGAAGTGACGAAAGTATCTCAGACAGCATTTCAGTTGAGAAATAGGGGTAGGAAGGGTTCTTGGCAGAGCTGTGTCCAGATTCCCAGTGGTCCCACAGGCTCTTGGTTCTCATTGTCGTTTCCTGTGGCCTCGACATTCCTCTACCCTTCTCCCAAGACGAGGTGAGGGAGACACGAGTGAAGCTGCAACTATTTACACCAACCCCATGGGGCTCAGACGTGTCAGTACAGGTACTCTCTTCACAGTGACCATCACGTAGCTATTTAGGAATTCTCGACCCTAGTGTGAGGTCCCCTTCAATAACAATACCAAACTGTCACGAACACGGAAGCTACTGCTTTAAGAGGAGGATTGGTAAACCTGCTGAACTAAAGTGAGTTTATTAAGTCATCAACCTCTGAGAAAGAATGAACCAGAGAGGGATGCGTGCATGTGAGCGGCTGAACTTCCCCGGCTTCATGGCACGTCATGGGGGCCTCTGAAGGGAGAGGTCAGAAACAGAACAAAGTCTCCATTTCTTTGGAATGGCCTGAAAGGATTCCAGTTAGAAAGGAACACCACGTTGAAGGTCAAATAGAATGGAAAGCACTGGATGTATTACTAATTAGCATGTTAAAGGGTGAGTCAGCTTCGGAAGCAGGAGTGATTGCTAACCCCATAATAATAATCTCTGATTCTAATTGGACAGCTACCCTTTGGAAGCAGACCTCAGAGAGACAATTTGCAGAAAACATCAGAAGAGAGATTTAATCATATGTCTTTCTATTTGAAAATGTTAGCCTGTCGCCATGTCAACATACAATCATTAACCAGGTGAAAGATAGGAAACTCAGCTCGCCCACTAATTCTTCTTTTCAAAATGTATTTTCTCTGATTGCTTGTTTTCTAACCAGGACACTTACTATATTTGTGGCAGTTACCTTCCTGCTGCTAAAACGTTAATTGTTTAAATGTCCTGAGGTGATAACATGGAGAATCAGACAACTAGGAGCTTCTCAACACAAATGATGGAGACAGATGGAAAATAGAGCCCAGATCTTCAGCCTTGAAAGGCAGCTCAGTGCCAGGCGCAGGGCAGAGAGGGCCTAGTTTGGTGTGACCTGAGCACACTCCCTAAGTCCCCAGGGTCACAGGCCCCTCCACGCCCACGATCTCTGTCCCTGCTGCATCTCACCTAGCCATACTCAGGGCAATGAGCAGGGCAGGGGGGGGAAAGATAGCGAGGTGGACAGGCAGGTGGACAGAAACAGGCCCAACCGGGGCAGAGTCCTCCCGGCTGATCCCTGTTAGGCCCAGCCTTCGTGACAATCCTAGGAACCCCCTACCAGAGGTGAAGTTTGGGGCAAACCCGCGTGTCACTCTGCCTGAATGCTCACCCCACTGACCTACTCTATGGAGTACACGTCCCAAAGCCGAGTTCTGCCCAGTGGTGGGTGCAGATGGGCACCACGGCTTGGGGGCCACGGGGAAGGAGGAATGGAGAGGCGGGAGGTGAGAATGCGCCTGAGTCCATGAGCTGTTTTCATGGTCCGTGATTACGGTTTCAGCCTGTGGCAAGGTGGATAGGTGCAAGAGGGCGCCTCCACCCACCGGTGACTCAGGAAAGCTCAGAAGAGGAGGATGGAGCAGAAGAGGAGGATGAGAGTGCTGGAAGGTATTCAGGAGAGCAAGCCCAAGTTGATGTCAGCAGCTTGCTCCCTCGTCCTGCCTCCTGCCAGGCCTGGGGATGTGGCTGTTTCAGCAGAGCTGCCTCCTTCCCCAGAGGAATGACGCCAGCCAGAAAGGGCACAGGGCTATGCAGAGACAGTAGGAAAAGTCAGACGCTTAGGCAGGAAAAAGATGTTAGGTAGAGGGAAAGTCTACACTGCCTGTAAAAATCAGGAACATGAAAATGCTGCCAATTATTACTGCTCTTATTCAACAGCACATTGAAATCCTGTCATTGCAATAAAATAAAAAATTACAAAAAACGAATAACTATAAGAATAAAAAAGTAAAGGAAAAATATGATTTTCTTGCAGATGCTGTGATTCTGTACATATAGAATTCAAGAGAATCTATGAATAAATTACATCAATACAAGAGTTCAGCAAGATTGAAAAGAACAAGAGCCGTAACATAAGTTCTTAGCATTTGTTTATGCCACCACTAACCAAATGGGGAATATAACCCTAAATGTGTGCCATTTGTGGCTACGGTAAAATCCGTGAAAGTCATGATTGCAACAAACCAAAAAATATGTGCAAGACCTTCCTGGAGAGAGCTACAAACACGTTATTGAAAGATACAAAGGAAGAATTCGATGAGGAGAAGCACCAGTACCTTGGATGGGAAGATTTGACTTTGGATAACAGTAAATTCTCCAACATCTTAGCATTCAGTCAACATTCCATCAAGATGCATCAAAATACATAGGAACTTTAACACACTGATTCTAAAGCACATATGGAAGAATATACATGAATAAATACTTTCAGAAATGCTCGTGGATGATGTGGTGTAGGACCTGGAATTGGCTTTAAAAGACTCTGGGAAAGAGGAGGGGCTGGTGGGGGAGCAGAGTCAACAAAATTGGGCCTGATTCGGTGATTTTTTGATGCTGAGAACAGACACAGAAGCTTACTCTCCTATCCCATCTACTTTTGTTTTTTAACATTTTGAAAAATAACATTTAAAAGGTTTGAGGAGAAAGAACAGTTAAAACTTTTTCTTTCTTTCTTTTTTTTTTTTGAGAAAAAGCCAAATTGGAAGAGAAAGCAAATGTATACAAAGGTATAGTAATGAAAACAGTGTGGCATTAACAGGCCAGCAGAAAAGTACAAAGCTCAGAGACGGACTCTTGTGTGGAAGTTTGTGACTCTATAGAGGCGGCTTCCCAAGTTGGGGAACAAGGCACCCAGCACACAGCCTAGGGGCTGGGATTCCATCTGGGAAAAGCCCTCTTACACAGGGTTCCTGCCCTCATTCTACCCTCAAAAGGACACTTTAGACAAATAGAAGCCTAGGTGTGAATAGCCAAAAACTAGTAGAATGAAATCGATGGCATGGGTTGTGATAGTTAACACTGTGAGAAGAGGGAGGAGCAGAGGACCAAGGCAGGGCAGTGCCCTTCATGTCAGTAGCATGCTCCAGAGACAGGTGTATGTCAGGGATAAACGCAAATATATTGATAGGAGAAATTTTAAAAACAGTAATACAAAAATACAAACCAAACACAGGAGAGGCTGCGGCTGTGTTG
The DNA here is from genome assembly GCA_004027835.1 of Alouatta palliata. NCBI lineage: Eukaryota > Metazoa > Chordata > Mammalia > Primates > Atelidae > Alouatta > Alouatta palliata. The sequence continues at coordinate 96,500 of PVKV010004349.1, read as the reverse complement.
TTTTTAGGGATCCCTCTACCTCACTGGGGTCCTTTCCAAAGGACGAAAAACAAACGTGACAAAATATTTTGTTAATTCTGATTGTGGGAATATGTGTTTTATAAAATTATTTGTACTTTTTCTGTCTTCAAAATGTTTCAAAATGGAAAAGGGCAAAGAAGGAAAATTTCATCCAAATATACAACAAAATCGCTCAAAAATAGAAGTCCGGTTAAGCGCTCCTAGGGAAAAGAACTGAAGGGCATAAGAGCTCAAGGGGAGATTGTGGAGTGAGGAAAGAATGAGTTAGGATGGCTTGGGAAATACATGCAAGGGAAAAAGGCCTCCAGGTTTAAGCCGACAGAGAATCCCTGAGAAGCAGAATAAAATGACAGGAAACAGCCCTTGATACATGGACCAGATCTGAGGGGGTCACACAGGATGACACTAGAAACGGCAGTACCACTGCAGTGACCTCAGGGAAGAAGGTAGCTGTGGAGATGACAGAAAATAGCCTGTGTGTGGTTGGTGACCTTAAAGAAGATGACTGAAGAGATAAAAGAGAAAATCAAAGATTTGAGTGCACAAACTGTCTTAAAAAATGAAACATTCGTACCTGTTGATCTTCTGTTCCGAGAAAAAAAGTGATACAGAAAGATCTGTATCATAAAATACCTTGACTTGTAACTGGACCTCAAGGATAAAGGCATCTTTTGAACTTAAAGTTTCAACTTCATAACATTTACATTCTCTTAATTCATAATGCCCACATTGGTTGTCTTAGTTTCTCTGTTGAGGTGAATTTTAACTTTGCCACCCTTGATCTTGGCTTATTTCTTTGGTTGATTTTTGTTGTTTGGATGGATTTTCCTTGGGTTTTTGATTGTTTGAGAAAGATCGTCAGTTGCCTTTTTACTTAAAGGAAGACGGCTGGCTAGAAGAGGACCACACCCTCTTTCCTTGGGACTTCACAGAAATGTGTCTCGGGCTCTAGGGAGGCTCAGTCTGAGGCCAGCCTAGCTCTCCTCCACGCCCCTGTGCTTATTCTTCCTCAAAGAACGTTGATATGTTTGGTTTTCTGCTAAGTTTCATTTTTAGTGTTTTGTTTAAGTGCAAGAATCTGTGTTTATGTTCAGGCATGCTCTGTATATCTGGATCTTCCAATGTCTCCAAACTAAACCACCTGGAAGGGCCTTGACGTGGACGCTCCCCTCACCAGAGCGGACACAGCAGAAAAGCTTCCTTCCCGGTTTCCTGTCTTTCCCAAACACGGCTTTTTCTCCCAGCCTCCTAAGTTGTTGTTTTGTCCTTTTAATTTACTTTGGGTGACTTTTCTTCTTCTTTTTTTTCAGTTCATCTTTGTTCAAGAAGTATGGTAATAAAACCAAACAGATTTTTTTGCTATGAATTACAACTGAACATGTTCTTTCTTCCTCTTCTTTTTTAATTTGACTGCTAACATAGAAAAATGTGGTCAGGCCCAGCTGCTCACTCCTACAATCCCAGAACTTTGGGAGGTCTAGGTGGAGGATTGCTTAAACCCAGGGGTTTGAGACCAGCGTTGGCAACATGATGAGACCCTGTCTCTACAAAATTTAAAAAATAGCCAGGTGTGGTGGTGCATGCTTGTGGTCCCAGTTACTTAGGAGGCTGAGGTGGGAGAATTGCTTGAGCCTGGGAGGTCAAGGTTGCAGTGAACCCTGATCACCAGTGCACTCTGGCCTGGGCGACAGAGTGAGATCCTCTCTCTACATAAATAAATATGAAGAATAAGAAATAAATAAATAATTAGTAGACACATGTGTTTGACTTCCTCTTTCTGGCCTCTGCAGACTGTGCTCTGTGTGTACAGTGTCATCAGGCCAGAGACTGGGCAGAGACCAAACCTGGGTGCAGAAAAAGGAGTAAGACCTGCACTTACACCCAAGAACAAAGGGTCTGAGGCCCCTGGAACCTGGGCAGAGGTTCAAGGCCAGATCTGAAGTGAGGGCCGCAGCCCAGACATGGTGGGAGAGTGTCCTCTTTGAGGCTAGCACCATGGAGGCAGCCTTGGGGCCAGAGCGTGGTCTCCTACCCCTGGAGGCAGCTCAGATGGATTCACAACCAGGCAGATTCTCCTTCTGAGCAGCTTCACTCTGCTCTGCACGCAGTCCTACGGGTCACACCCGGCATCTCGACGCCGGGGTACCCCACGGCTGCTCCACCTCATCTTTTGTTAAGGACAGGCCTGGACCTGGACCAGCCGCCTCACTGATGGCTCCAGTGCTGCTCAGTGGCCAGAGAGAGCCAGACTCAATGCAGCCTTGTTGGGACTCCACATCCACTCTGTGTGGAGAGATCAGACATTTGATTTATTTTAGAAACCTTATGTTTATATTTGTCATGTATTAAAGTATAATGTATGCTACATTTTACATGTATCCTTGCATGTGTGTGTCACATAATGCATGTGCCATAGATATCCAGGTGTTACATGTGCAGATCATATACAGGTATCACACACGTGTCATGTGTGTCATACAAGGCATGTGTTGTGTACAAGTGTGTCACACAATGCATGTGCCATAGGTATCTCGATGTTATGTCTGTATATCATATACAGGTGTCACATGTGTCACACGTGTGTAACAGGTTGTGTACATGTGTGTCACATACATACGTCTCATGCATGTGTCATCAGTGTGCATGTGTCACGTATCTGTGTGGGAGCATTCCTTTGTCCTCTCATTGCTGGGCTGGTCTCCAAGGACCTTTCTCTCACCTCTTTTCTCTCCTCGATGCCACGTCCTGGGGTTGATCAGATCTTCCAGCATGACCTCAAGGAGGCTTTTTGACCTCTGTCCAGAGTTCCAGTGTTCTTGTGGGTGATAAGACTGGGTTTGTGTTTTCTCATCTATGGCCTTTCCTCTATACAGTACTGCAGCAATGCTCTCCTTTTTCTCTTTCAAGGGTCTGGTGTTTTTTCCATTAGTCAGTGTGAATCCCCCCCATATGGTGGGGTGTGGTGTCTGCCGGGAAACTTGTCCTGTGGCACAGCTCATGGAGAGGGCATTGGCTGCAGGTAACCACAGACTAAGAGTAAGCATCACTTTTCTCTTGTACATGCAGGATTCTGCTTCATTGCTTTAGAAAACATTCTCTATAAATAAACTCTGTGATGCTGGGATTCAAAAAATGGAGGAAGCAGCTGGCAGCTGAAACTACCTATTGGACTGTCATCTGCTTAAACATGCAAGAAGGATCTTGTGAAGTCTAAAGTAAACACAGTGGCTTATTTGAGCCTTGTATACCAGAGACTTAAACAAATCTCGTTTAATCCTCTTAAATGGTGCATCTCCCCCGGCGGAAACGGAGCCTGCCACTTAGCTGAACATCCTGACAAAACCTCCCAGGGCTGCACTATAGGGGAGAAAGGTGTTTATTTAAAAATATCTTTCAGCGGGAAGTCAGCTGTGTGTCTGTATATCTCCTCAGGAGTAACAAATGAAGACAGCACACTTTTTTTTTTTTTTTTTTTTTTTTTTGAGACAGAATCTCACTCCGTCACCAGGTGCCAGGCTGGAGTGCAGTGGTGCGACTTCGGCTCACTGCAACCTCCGCCTCCCGGGTTCAAGCAATTCTCCTGCCTCAACCTCCCAAGTAGCTGGGACTACAGGTGCGCGCTACCACGCCCCGCTAATTTTTTTGTATTTTTAGTAGAGACGGGGTTTCACCATGTTGACCAGGATGGTCTCGATCTCTTGACCTCGTGATCCGCCCGCCTCGGCCTCCCAAAGTGGACAGCACACTCTTAACAGGAGCACAGTGCCAGCAAGAGCCCCAGGAACTCTGCAGACGAAGACAGGAAAAGCTGGAAGTAAGGAAACCCGCTGGTCCCTTAGTACAGTCACAGCTGCCTGTTTGGCCCAGTTCCTGAGTACCCTTCATCTTAGTTGTGAAAGATCAGTCTCAGCTGGCAAGTGCTGGTGCTGGGATTCGAGCCCAGGTGGTCAGAACCCTGCTGCCACGTGTGTATTCCGTGGAATCTCACAGGTGTCTGCTACATGGAATCTCACAGGTGTCCACTCTATGGAAGATTCCCAGCACCAGTGGGTCTCATGCATGATCAAAGTGAAAATCAGCTGGGCCTGGTGGCATGCACCCGCAGTCCTAGGGGAGGTGGGAGGATTGTGTCAGCTGAAGAGTTCCAGACCAGCCTGGACAACATAGTGAAACCGTATCTCAAAGAAAAAAAATTTTTTCACATTCAAATAATTTTTTATTACAGTAAATTGCCATAATTGTTCTATTTTAATATTGATTATTGTTAATCACTTACTGCGTCTAATTTATAAATTAAACTTTATTTTAGATATGTATATATGGGAAAAAGTATATGTAGGATTTGGTACTATCCCTCACTGCAAGCATCTACTGGGGGTCTTGAAATGCATCCCCTGTGAATACGGAAAGACTACTGTACATCATTAAAGTCTCTCCTGGTACATTTAACCCAATATTCTTTTTTTTTTCTTTAAATAATGCATTTTGCTTTTTTTTTTTTTTTTACTTGCATTTTAGTTTTGGGGTACATGTGAAGAAACATGCAAAATTGTTGCATAGGTACACACATGGCACTGTGATTTGCTGCTTTCCTCCCCATCACCTATATCTGGCATTTCTCCCCATGGTATCTCTCCCCAACTCCCCACCCCCCGTTGTCCCTACCCTATTTCCCCCTGATAGACCCCAGTGTGTGATGCTCCCCTCCCTGTGTCCATGTGTTCTCATTGTTCAACACCCACCTGTGAGTGAGAACATGCGGTGTTTGATTTTCTGTTCTTGTGTCAGCTTGCTGGGAATGATGGTTTCATTCCCAGGATGAATGTAGGTTCATCCATGTCCCTACAAAGGACACGAACTCATATATATATTTTTATAGCTGCATAGTATTCCATGGTGTATATGTGCCACATTTTCCCTGTCCAGTCTATCTTCGATGGGCATTTGGGTTGGTTCCAGGTCTTTGCTATTGTAAACAGTGCTGCAATGAACATTAGTGTGCATGTGTCCTTATAGTAGAATGATTTATAATCCTTTGGCTATATACCCAGTAATGGGATTGCTGGATCAAATGGAATTTCTATTTCTAGGTCCTTGAGGAATCGCCACACTGTCTTGCACAATGGTTGAACTAATTTACACTCCCACCAACAGTATAAAAGTGTTCCTATTTCTCCATATCCTTGCCAGCATCTGTTGTCTCCAGATTTTTTAATGATCGCCACTCTAACTTGTGTGAGATGGTATCTCAGTGTAGTTTTGATTTGCATTTCTCTAATGACCAGTGATGATAAGCACTTTTTCGTGTTTGTTGGCCTCATGAATGTCTTCTTTTGTAAACTGTCTGTGCATGTCCTTTGCCCACTTCTGAATGGGCTTGTTTGTTTTTTTCTTGTAAATCTGTTTCAGTTCTTTGTAGATTCTGTATATCAGCCCTTTGTCAGATGGGTAGACTGCAAAAATTTTTTCCCATTCTGTTGGTTGCTGATTCACTCTAATGACTGTTTCTTTTGCTGTGCAGAAGTTGTGGAGTTTGATTAGGTCCCATTTGTCTATTTTGGCTTTTGTTGCCAATGCTTTTGGTGTTTTGGTCATCAAGTCCTTGCCTACGCCTATGTCCTGAATGGTTTTGCCTAGATTTTCTTCTAGGGTTTTTATGGTGTTAGGTCTTATGTTTAAGTCTTGAATTCATCTGGAGTTAATTTTGGTGTAAGGTGTCAGGAAGGGGTCCAGTTTCTGCTTTCTAAACATGGCTAGCCAGTTTTCCAACCACCATTTACTAAACAGATAATCCTTTCCACATTGCTTGTTTTTGTCAAGTTTGCCAAAGATCGGATGGTTGTAGATGTGTTGTGTTGCCTCTGAGGCCTCTTTTCTGTTCCATTGGTCTGTATCTCTGTTTTGGTACCAATACCATACTGTTTTGATGACTGTAGCCTTGTAGTATAGTTTGAAGTCCGGTAGTGTGATGCCTCCCGCTTTGTTTTTTTTTTTGCTTAGAATTGACTTGGCTATGCGGACTCTATTTTGGTTCCATATGAAGTTTAAGGTGGTTTTTTCCAGTTCTGTGAAGAAGGTCATTGGTAGCTTGATGGGGATAGGTTGAATCTGTAAATTACTTTGGGTAGTATGGCCATTTTCACAATATTGATTCTTCCTAACCTTGAACATGGAATGTTTCTCCATCTGTTTGTGTCCTCTATTATTTCAGTGAGCAGTGGTTTGTAGATCTCCTTGAAGAGGTCCTTTACATACTTTGTTAGTTGTATTCCCAGGTATTTTATTCTCTTTGTAGCAATTGTGAATGGCAGTTTGTTCTTGATGTGGCTCTCTTTAAGTCTGTTATTGATGTATAGGAATGCTTGTGATTTTTGCACATTGATTTTGTATCCTGAGACTTTGCTGAAGTTGCTTATCAGTTTCAGGAGATTTTGGGCTGAGACGATGGGGTCTTCTAGATATACAGTCATGTCATCTGCAAATAGAGACAATTTGACTTCCTCCTTTCCTAGTTGAATACCCTTTATTTCTTTCTCTTGCCTGATTGCTCTGGCTAGAACTTCCAATACTATATTGAATAGGAGTGGTGAGAGAGGGCATCCTGATCAAGTGCCAGATTTCAAAGGGAATGTTTCCAGTTTTTGCCCATTCAGTATGATATTGGCTGTTGGTTTGTCATACATAGCTTTTATTATTTTGAGATACGTTCCATCAATACCTAGTTTATTGAGGGTTTTTAGCATAAAGGGCTGTTGAATTTTCTCAAAGGCCTTCTCTGCATCAATTGAGATTATCATGTGGTTTTTGTCTTTGGTTCTGTTTATGTGGTGAATTACGTTTATAGACTTGCGTACGTTGAACTAGCCTTGCATCCCCGGGATGAATCCCACTAGATCATGGTGGATAAGCTTTTTGATGTGCTTTTGCAATCAGTGTGCCAGTATTTTATTGAAGATTTTTGCATCTATGTTCATCATGGATATTGGCCTGAAATTTTCTTGCTGAGTCTCTGCCAGGTTTTGATATCAGGATGATGTTGGTCTCATAAAATGATTTGGGAAGGATTCCCTCTTTTTGGATTGTTTGGAATGGTTTCATAAGGAATGGTACCAGCTCCTCCTTGTATGTCTGGTAGAATTCGGCTGTAAACCCATCTGGCCCTAGGCTTTTTTTGGGTGGTAGGCTCTTAATTGCTGCCTCAACTTCAGGCCTTGTTATTGGTCTATTCAGGGTTTTGGCTTCTTCCTGGTTTAGGCTTGGGAGGATGCAAGTGTCCAGAAATTTTTCCATTTCCTCCAGTTTTACTAGTTTATGTGCATAGAGATGTTTGTAATAATCTCTGATGATGATTTGTATTTCTGTGGAATCTGTGGTGATATCCCCTTTGTCATTTTTTATTGCATGTATTTGATTATTCTCTCTTTTTTATTAATAAGGCTAATGGTCTATTTTGATCTTTTCAAAAAACCATCTTCTGGAGTTACTGATTTTTTGAAGCGTTTTTTGTGTCTCTATCTCCTTCATTTCTGCCGTGATCTTAGTTATTTCTTGTCTTCTGCTAGGTTTTGAGTTTTTCTGGTCTAGCTCTTTCAATTTTGATGATAGGGTGTTGATTTTGGATCTTTTCTTCCTTCTCATGTGGACATTTATTGCTATATATTTTCCTCTAGAGACTGCTTTAAATGTGTCCCAGAGATTCTGGTATGTTGTGTCTTCGTTCTCGTTGGTTTTGAAGAGCATCTTTATTTCTGCCTTCATTTCATTGTTTATCCAGTCGACATTCAAGAGCCAGTTGTTCAGTTTCCATGAAGCTGTGCGGTTCTGAGTTCATTTCTGAATTCTGAGTTCTAACTTGATTGCACTGTGGTCTGAGAGACTGTTTGTTATGATTTCCGTTCTTTTGCATTTGCTGAGGAGTGATTTACTTCCAATTATGTGGTCAATTTTAGAGTAGGTGTGATGTATATTCTGTGGATTTGGGGTGGAGAGTTCTGTAAATGTCTATTAGGTTTGCTTGGTCCAGGTCTGAGTTCAAGTCCTGGATATCCTTGTTAATTTTCTGTCTCGTTGATCTGTCTAATATTGACAATGGGGTGTTCAAGTCTCCCACTATTATTGTGTGGGAGTCTAAGTCTCTTTGTAAGCCATTAAGAACTTGCTTTATATATCTGGGTGCTCCTGTATTGGTTGTGTATATATTTAGGATCGTTAGCTCTTCTTGTTGCATTGATCCTTTTACTATTATGTAATGTCCTTCTTTGTCTCTTTTGATCTTTCTTGGTTTAAAGTCTATTTTATCTGAGACGAGAATTCCAACTCCTGCTTTTTTTTGCTCTCCATTTGCTTGGTAAATATTCCTCTATCCCTTTATTTTGAGCCTTTGTGTATCCTTGCATGTGAGGATACATCCTGGATACAGCACACCGATGGGTTTTGGCTTTTTATCCAGTTTGCCAGTCTGTGTCTTTTGATTGGGGCATTTAGCCCATTTACATTTAGGGTTAATATTGTTATGTGTGAATTTGATCCTGCCATTTTGATGCTAGCTGGCTGTGTTGCCCGTTAGTTGATGCAGTTTCTTCATTGTGTTGCTGCTCTTTGCCATTTGGAATGTTTTTGGAATGGCTGGTACTGGTTGTTCCTTTCTATGTTTAGTGCCTCTTTCAGGAGCTCTTGTAAAGCAGGCCTGGTGGTGATGAAATCTCTGAGTACTTGCTTGTTCGTAAAGGATTTTATTTTTCCTTCACTTATGAAGCTTAGTTTGGCTGGATATGAAATTCTGGGTTGAAAGTTCTTTTCTTTAAGGATGTTGAATATCAGCCCCCACTCTCTTCTGGCTTGTAAGGTTTCTGCTGAGAGATCTGCTGTGAGTCTGATGGGCTTTCCTTTGTGGGTAACCCGCCCTTTCTCTCTGGCTGCCCTTAGCATTTTCTCCTTCATTTCAGCCCTGGTGAATCTGATGGTTATGTGCCTTGGGGTTGCTCTTCTGGAATGAGCTGTCTCCCACAGGCAGTGCCTGCTGGAACTCAACAGCTCCTTAGAGTTCAAGCTGCACCGAGTGTACTTCATCCGCCTCCTGGCAGGAGGCCCTGAGAAGAAGCTGGAGGCCCTCAGCTATGCCCGGCACTTCCAGCCCTTTGCTCGGCTGCACCAGCGGGAGATCCAGGTGATGATGGGCAGTCTGGTGTGTCTGTGGCTGGGTTTGGAGAAGTCACCCTACTGCCACCTCCTGGACAACAGCCACTGGGTGGAGATCTGTGAGACCTTTACCCGGGATGCCTGTTCCCTGCTGGGGCTTTCTATGGAGTCCCCACTCAGTGTCAGCTTTGCCTCTGGCTGTGTGGCACTGCCCGTGTTAATGAACATCAAGGCTGTGATTGAGCAGAGGCAGTGCACTGGGGTCTGGAGTCACAAGGACTAGTTACCAATTGAGATCGAACTACGAATGAAGTGCTGGTACCATTCTGTGTTCGCTTGCCCCATCCACTGCCAGCAGACATCAGATTCCAACCCTCCCATCAAGCTCATTTGTGGCCACGTTATCGCCCGAGATGCACTGAATAAGCTCATTAATGGAGGAAAGCTGAAGTGTTCCTACTGTCCGTCCCGTGGAGCAGAACCCGGCAGATGGGAAACGCATCATATTCTGATTCCTACCTGGAAGTTTGTTGAAAGCAGTTTTCACCTATAGCCTTGGTCTGTCTCAGTAGGGTGGTTAGCTGCAGTGGACTGCAGTTGGTTCGAGTTCCTGGATGAGGAGTTCTGTGGAGGGGAGGACTGGAGCAGCCCGTTGGCAAAGACTGAGGAGGGAGATGGACCAGCCCACACCTGGCAGCTGTCTCTGTGGCATAAGGAAAGGGAGATGCTGGCCTCTGTGCTCCTGCTCTGTCTTCCTGTTTCTGTTTGCCCTTGACTTAGTAGCAACCGACAGAGTGGCAAAGGACCTGGTCTTTGGCAGCAGACTTCCTTCCACCCCTGCCCTCAGTCAGGTCTCTTGCTGCCATGCCAGTGCTATGTCCACCCTTGCCCCTCAGCCTAAGGGTGTCCAGCGGTGGCCCACATCTTCCTTCCGCTGTACAGCCTCAACTGTTATATACCATCTCCCACTATAAAATAGTCCCAGTTAGAAGGGATTGCAGTTGTTTTATAGCTTTGAACAAATATGTTCACTGGCCTTCTCATTTCTGCTAAAAAAAAAAAATTAAATTTTTTTAAAAAAATTAAAAGTTAGTTCAAGCACTAAGAGAAGAGAGTTAGGGTGTGAGGATGCGATAGTTGTGTTATTAAATCCAGCTACCTGCTTTCCATCTGAGAAGGGCCCGCCTCCCCCATGTGTCCCTTGTGGGGACCATAATGTTCTGTCCCTGTGATGGTCAGCTGTCCATGGATTTGCTCTCACCGTATGACATGCACAGACGCGTATGTGCCAAAGCTGATCAAACCAATTAAAATCCATTTTGTGATTGACTCTCGCTTGGTCTGTGCAAGAATGGCGCCTTCCAGATGAGAGTTGTTCCTGGCGCCCAGGCCCTGGCACAAGAAGATGTGTGGTGACTGTGGTCACCAGCGAGCAATGTGGGCAACAGATACGGCCATGCTTTGCTCAGCCACTGAGATATTGGGGTTCAACTCACCATGGCCAACCGAATTAGTATGGGGAGTCTGTGCTTTATAGCCATCTTTGGATGGATCTAGGTTCAGTTTTACAAAGGAAACCAGGTGATTTCTTTGGAACTTGGTGACTTTGTGGTCTTAAAGTCCCAGTCCCACGTGCAGCCCCAGCATCGGTGGTCTGGTTGCTGATGAAGATCAGACTCCGAGTCTAAATTTTCTGGAGACATGTGCTTCCCGAGGGAGTCCCTGGGGTGGCCCTTGGATAGATTCCGTGCAGTAGCAGCTGCTGGAAGACCACACAGATCCCATGGGCTTCCTGTCAGAAGAGCACGGACTTGGTTGTCAGGGACCCTGGATGTGCCTTCCTGCCCTGCCCTCACCGGGGCATCTGTGGCTGCTGGGGAAAGTGGCTTCCCGTCGTCACTCATGACTGGGCAGCCACATTGGGCTCAGGATAATGTTACCTCAATTTAAGGTGTTGGTAATATTAAGATAGGAAAATTATCTTTATTATGAAAATGGTAAATATGGAACATACGTAATAGTATATGGAAGCTTTGAAACTTACTGATGAAATAAACCCCTGTGGAGGGGCCGTTTCTCTTAAACTATGGAAAACAATCCAAGCTGCTGCGGCTCGTTCCTGGCTCTGCATTCCTGCTTCCTTGGGAGATGTGTCTGCTCTCCAGCATTAAAAAAGTATTCCTTCATTTAAAGACTAGTTTTGATACCTGTACAATACATACTTTAGCATTTCTGAGATCTATTTCAATCTTACCATGTTCTCTGTGGCCTGCTTTGTTCTTGTTTACCTTTCTAAGCTTTTACCATGTTACTGTGTTGGGTTCAACCAGTGCTGACAGGGACACGTCTGTCCTTGTCTTTCAGTGAACATTCACAAGAGGTTTTCCAGGATAAATATCCAGGAACCAGAATTTCTGAGTCATAATGTATGTGCAAGCCTGGACATTCATGCTTTCCTCCATATTCACTGGCAGATTCGTCTAGTTGATAAACGCAGCTGCCCACGGGCCTGCTGTGTCCCTCTGACCTTCCATATGCACCAGTGGGTGGTGTGAGCTCAAAGCTCGCTGTCCCCTCTGTCTCTCTCTCTGCCTCTCTTTCTGTCTCTCTGTTCCTGTCTCTGCCTCTTCCTCTCTCTCTGTTCTTGTCTCTGTCTCTATGTCCTTATGTCTCTCTGTCTCTGTCTGTCCCTCTCTCTGTCTCTGTCTCTGTCTCTTTGTCCTTGTCTCTGCCTCACTCTCTCTCTGTTCCTGCTCCGTCCCTGTCTCTGTCTCTGTCTCTCTTTCTGTCCCTGCCTCTGTTCCTGTCCCTGTCTCTGTCTCTTCCTCCCTGGGTCTCTCTCCCTCCCCACTGCAGGTTCCTCAGGGAGCAGGGCCAGGGCCCCCCACAAGGCCTGCAGGGGAGAGAGTGGTGAGTGGCTGCCACTTAGAAGAGGAAAGAACAGCATTTCACCTTGGGCATCGAGAGGGTGTTTGCAGCTCCCTCTGTCTCTTTTTCATTGTCTCAAGCTGCCTGCCTCCTCCTCCTCCCAATACGTTTTGAGAAAGTAGAGGGATAAGAGGCAGCCCTGTGAGGACTCAGGAAGAAGGGACTGTGATAGTGTCCAGAGCTTAGGCAGGTGACTGTGTTCTCCACATCGGGGAAACCGAGGCAGGAGAGCAAGGGCTGGGGCAGAGTGAGGAGGAAGTACAACAGGCAAATGTGAAATCTGAGATGGAGACGGCTCTCGATGGACATGCGTTTCTCATGGAGGAAGAAATAAGCCGTAGGAGCCAACGTCGGGAATGGCCGTGTTCCCCTCTCCCGACGTCGGTAATGGCTGTGTTCCCCTCTCCCGACCTCGGGAATGGCTGTATTCCCCTCTCCCGATGTTGGAAATGCCTGTGTTTCAGTCTCCCGGGAGCTGGAGTGCCGGGTCTAGGGTCTGGTGCAAAGCAGTCGTTGTTATCAGCGCAGTGGGAGAGCTAGGGAGGAGGCCCTGCAGAGACTCAGAGCCGAGGGAGGAGCCTTCCCACTGGCCTCTCAGCAGGCAGGTACAAGTCTAGAGCCTTCTGAGTTCGTTTCTCTGGTTGCCACAAGCTAGAAGGTAATGGAAGAAGACGTCCTTTTCCAAGGCAAGAGTCACATCTGAGAGACTTTCAGGGAAGTGGCAGCCTGGGTGACAGCAGGGACCACATTTCAGGAATCCCTTGGGACAAGAGAAACAGAGCAAAGTCCTGCTTTGCGAAGTGCACAATCATGGCCGAATTTAAACTGGTCAAAACCCTGTTCTTGGGGCTCAGGGAAGCCTCATGTCAGCCCCGTTGCTTCGCCACGGGGGTCTCTCACTGGAGTGAGGAAACTCGTCCTTCTCCACGGGGAAGGTTTGGAGCCAGGCCCACCCGAGTGTGCAGGATTTACAGATGCGGAAGTGCAGGGGCTTCTGCAGCAGTTAGGGCTGCATGAAAGCTCTCCAAAGAGCCAAACATGTTTTCTTAGCTATGAAACTGTAGCCCTCGGTGTTCTCTAATTTTTTTTTTTTTTTTTTTTTTTTTTTTTTTTTTTTTTTTTTTTTTTTTTTTGCTATCAGGAACCTCAGAATTGAAGTTCGTGCTCCTATCGGAAAATCCACTGAGCCCAGGTGCCTGAGGGGCCCTTCCTTGCACCCACATCCCGTTCAACGTTGATTGTTCCTTAGGTCGCATTATATCCGAGTCTTTGGCTGTAAGTTGTTAGTCTAGTATTCTAGAATATGGAAATACAAGAGAAAATGGGGTCTTGAATCTGAGGACTGGGCTTAGAATTAAGAAGTCAGGGCTGGATTTCAGCACATGGAAATGGAATGACTGAGTGGCCTCCAGGCAGAAGCCACAGCTGACTGGGAGAGTCTGGTGAGGTCGCAGGTGTATGATTTGCTCCAAATTGTTGGGCATGAGATGCAGTTAATTTCCTGGTTACAGGACTGTGAACACAACACCAGCAGTGTCCTGGAAAGTTACTTCAAGGGAACATTTGGGCCGAAATATTTCGTTCATGAATGTCGTCGGTAGACTGACATCATGTCCATGGACTTGAGGAAACACGCAGGGGCTTGCACTGCCAAAGTGGAAAATTTCACCAAAAATTGATATCGATGCTTGAAACAGGAGAGTAGAGTGTGAGTCCAGTCGGAACAGGTTACACCATGGGACAAGCAGCTTGAAAATCTCAGTGATTTGAAAGAAAAATCATTCTTTTTTGCTCTTGTCATGTGTACATAAAGTTTGACCTGGGGGCTCTGCTCTGTGGTGTCCCTCAGGACCCAGGTGGGGGCTCGGACGCTGTGGACACACAAGACTCTTGCAGACTCAGAAGCTTCCACTTGGAGCTGATGTGTTGGTGGTTTCTGTTTACATTCCATGCGCTGGAGGAAGTTGCAAGGCAGATGCTAGAGGACCAGCATGAGAGAGCCATTCTAGCAACCAGGACACCTGCTGCAGCGCCCCATTTTCTCCAGGAAACAAGGGCACCTGCATACATGCCCACTCGAGAGTCGGTGACCAGCCTTGGTTGTGGGGTTCTTGCAACGTGTGTTCCTGGTGGGGTTCTCCTTCCTGTCCTTCTGAGCTACGTGTGGATCACACTCCCCATACGTGGAACCCAGGGACTGCCCACCAGTGTGGCCAGGAAGTCTGTCTTTTAGAGAACTGGGAAGATCACTTTCCACTTTACCCGTGTCTGGGAGACTGTAAACATGTGTTCCACTGTCTCGGACAATGAGACGATTCCGTATTTGCCTGTCGCTCCTCTAGGTATGTAGCTGCTATCAGAGTCTGGAAACACTGAGAGGAAGGGCATTGCTTTGGCGGGACATGTGGGGAGATGGGCAGGGAGGGGAGATCCCAGAGGCAAGGAGGAGGCTTTCCTCTCCCCACACTGGGAACTCAGTTTCTCGCTCCAGGGTCCTGGTTGTGTCCGGCATCCCAGGAGAATGCGTGGGAAGCTGTTGTGTCCACCTGCTGTGTGCAGGGATCAGCTGCAGAGTGCATTGTGCATCATTTAGACACTGCAGGCTCAAATGAAAACTCAGCTCTGCCACTGCTTTCTGGATGACCCTGCCACCTCCATCTCCTTCTATGAAAAGTGTGGGAAATGCTGCTTTTCATCAATCCCAAGTCACCGTGTATTGTGGCCTAAACAGCAGTGTTTTCTTTTTCTCATTGGCACATAATATACTGCTGTGTTTTTCAACAGATGCCCTCTTAGACGCAGTGAAGTCCAGCGATGGCTGTTTCAGAGGCTGTTAGGATGGTGAAGTGAGGCAATGTGAATGGGGCGTTTTGTGAGCCTCCGTGCTGTAAAAATGCTAGCCATTATTTTATAGCAAGAATTGCTTGAAATGTTTCTTTCTCTCAAATTTATGAAAAGATTAGAAAATAGTTCTAAAAATTAAAAACGGTTCTGGGCAGAGCACCTTACATGATGGCAGTGAAAACGTGCAGATTCATGGGTCCCACCGCATGTGCTTGGCGTGGAGAGAATGAGGTGTGGAGGCCAGTGATGCCAAGAACACCCTGTGACCCACTCTGGGTGCAGTCTCCACGGCCGGGAGGCAGTGACACCATGGTTCCCTCTTGCTGCTGATGTTCGCGCTTCCTGTGCCCACGTGCTGGAAGCTCAGTCTTCGTATCCCCTCTCAGTTACATGTCTGTGGTGCTGGGACGGGGAAGGAAGTCGGTGCAGCTGGTTGGATCTTCCCAGGGATGTTCTGTGTGTAAGGCTCAAGGGGCAAGGACCGCCGGGAGACTCAGGAGTCAGGCTCTGAAAGAAGCTGGGGGTGACAGAGGCTCTCCACGGCTGAGTCCCTGTTTTCCAGCTGTGGATGCCAACCCTCCAGAGCTTCATTTGCCGTCTCCTTGCTGCTATGATCTGGAGTCAGCCATGTGTTCCATCTTGCCCAGTAGATTTTATTAAGTGCTGGATGTGAAACAAGCCAAATGCCTGTTTCACTTACTGCATTCCCGAGATTCAATGCCTTTGTGGGAATTTCCTCTCCAAGCCTCAAGGAATTGAACATCAGGAATGTCTGGAACTCTGGAAAGAAACAGATTTCTGGAGGAAAATCACTGGTTTTAAGGAAGCAGCATCGTGGACCCTCGAGGCCCTGGGGGAGGCCGGCAGCACAGCTAGCAGGTGGGCGTGGCTGGAGGACGGCAGTGGCGTCTGTGAAATTCTGTCTGGGATGTGTGGTTCCCTCCCGGTTCTGGGAACCACCTGGACACTTGTATTCTTCCCTTTTCCTTTCTATTCTCCTTTAAGTCATCCCTAGTTGAGCCAGCTCTCCAGTCCAGACCAAATTCCAGCCCGCCCTTGGTCCACTGTGCTTGGGCCTGCACCCGAGCTGTGAGCACACACAGACATTGTGGCAGCAGAAGCTTCCTTGGGGCTCAGACTCAGGCTGATGCGGCATGTCAGGACCTGCCTGGGTCCCGGCCGGCCTTCCTGGGACTCGGTGGTTGTGGGCTGGTTATAAAGCCTGGAATGACTCTCAGAAACTGGGTGTTATTCCCTGTGGTTTTCCAAGTTTGGTCTCTGATGATGCTCCAGGTCTTAGGAGACACGCTGAGTATTTATTAGGCTCACATTCAAGCAACGTTAGCCCTCAAGGTTGATCTGGCTCCCTTTTTTTCTCAGGAGATGCACTGATGGAACACTTCCAGTACAGATTCTTTCCCGCTCTGTGAAGAGGTGTGAGGCACGCGGATCCCTCAGCCAGCTCCCATCTACGGACGTGCTGTCGTCACTGGGACTGTGACTAAGGCTCCGAGGAGCGCCTTGGCATGGGCTGCATTAGGCTGTAAAGACCCAGTTTTATCCAGTTGATGTGAAGAAGCCAGCAGGGCATGGAGTGTGTTCCCCAGGTTTCAGCGGCTGCAATGGCTGGTGCTCCGTGGGGATGACAGACGGAAGGCGCCTCCCTCTTTGGGCCCTGAGATCTGTGCTGGACTCAGCTCTGTGGTCCTGTCCGGGGCAGCAGCCACAGACCACGCATGGCAGGTGCACAGCTCTGTTCCATGAGAATTTTATACACAAAAGCGGACCGGCTGGGCCTGGCCTCTGGATCATAATCTGCCAACCCCTGGGTAAGAGATTTTAGATATTTACTTAATTCTGTTCAACAGAAGGGAGTGAATAATGGAAAAGACCCGATTCAGCATGTATCAGGAAGGACTGTTGAAAATCCGACTCATTAACTGAATTTACGGTATTCAATGTATTATGCTTTTAGGGGTTTAAATGGGTCACACGAGAACAGCATGCCCTTGACTGGCCTGGCGGGTCACCTCAGTGTTTCGACGTGTGGTTCCCATGCTCACCGGGGCTGGAGGCCCCTGTCAGTAATAGCGTGCGTCTGGGATTCTGGGTTCTTCTCCTGGCTTTGTTATATTTGTGTGAGCTTGTGCACAGTTAGAGGTTTGGGCTAAATTTGAGTAGAAATGGGTGGCTCACAGGCTGCAAAAGTTCTGTGAACCCTTTTTGCCCCCAGTTGATTAATGTTGTAAAGATTAGAGTATTATTACATAAAAGCTGGATTTTTAGTTTCTTTCACATTGGAATAGCTGCCAGCATTGGGCCTGCATTCGTTTCTCTAGGGCAGAGTTGGCTGTGGTAGAGATGGCAGCCCCTCACTGGGGCCCACAGGCCCCGCCCTCTCGACTTTGTCACCTCGGCTCTCAGGTTTCCCACCTCCTTGGCTTCTAATGTTGCGTCCCTGGACTGCACAACGTACAACTCTCTCACCACAACAAGACTCAATGATTCTGCGTGTTAGAAAAAAACAGCCAGTGAGGCAAGCGTATACTCGTGCTGATGAATTCATAGGGTTAACTCTGGAAGTTGGTGGCAATTTGTATCCTTCCTCCAGGTACTCTCCACTTCTCCTGGCTAGAAAGGTTCTGCTTCCCGTCCCGAGGTCAGGCCCAGCCAATGGAACGGGAAAGGAAGTGACTCTTCCCCTTATTAGCAGAAACTTTAAAAGCCACACAACGTTCCGCACCCTCTCCCTCTGTGTGAGCCCGGCAGTGCTCAGGTGGGAAAATGGTTTCACCTGGGCCTGAGGATGCAGGTGCCACCCCAGCCTGCAGTGGCTGAGAAGCATGGCAAGTGACTCAGCTTTGTGTTTGAAGCCATGGAGGTATCTGGAGGTTGTTTGCTACCATGCTTTGTCCCTGCAAACACAGCCATGGAGAAGGCCAGCGGCGGAGCCTGACCTGCTCGTGTTACCTGTTCAATTACTTTTGGAGGAAATATGGCCGTGAGATGAGTAAAACATGATTCCTACCTTTAGGGACCTCAAAGCAGTGGATTAAAGGAAGTCACAGATCAAACAGCCACACAAAGTTCCCAAGAGCAAACTTTGTTAAGGTCGGCCAGTCCCTCTTATCCACTGTTTTGCCTTCGGAGGTTTCAGTTACTCTCACTCAATCATAGTCCAAAAACATTAAGTGAACAATTCCAGAAATAAACAGTTCATAAGTTTTAACTCATGTTCCATTCTGAGTAGTGTGATGAAGTCTCAGGCCACCCATTCAGTCCCACCTGAGGCGTGGCTCCTCCCTCTGTCCAGCAGATCCACCTGTCTATACTGCCTGCCTGTCCACCACCTAGTGGCCATCTCAGTCATAAGCTCGTCATGATATCTTGATGACACCACGCCGTGTTTTCCCGGAACCCCCCTTTTACTTACTGATGGCCCCAAAGCACCAGAGTAGTGATGCTGGTAATTCAGAAATATGAAAGAGAAGCTGCAAAGTGCTTCCTTTAAGTGAACAGGTGAAAGGTCTTGACTAACCCAGGAAAGGAGAAAATCATACACAGAGGTTCCTAATGTCTGTGGTGAGAATGAATCTTGTATTCATGAACTTGTGAGGAAGGAAAAAGAAATGCATCCAAGTTTTGCTGCCACACGTCATAGTGCAAGAGTTACAGCCACAGTGCGTGGTGTTTGGTTCAGATGGAAAGGCCATTAAATTTCAGGGGTGGAGGGGAGGACAGGAACAGAAGCATGTTCTGATCGATGGCAGTTGGGTTCCTTACCGTCTGTGGTTTCAGACATCGGCTGGGGTTCTTGAAATGTTTGCCTCCAGGATACAGGTACAGAGGGGATAAAGGGAGACTACTAGCTCTCTCAGTATACAGAATAAACAACAGGTTTTTGAAACATTCCTGAGAAAATCTTGGGAGCTGCATATTGGCTAGTTTTATTCTCTAAAGTTGTTGCTTCTAAAGGGTAGGATGACAAAATTTCAGAAAAGCAAACCTTTGCTGAAAGGCAACGTTATTTCTGTTGGCAGAAGGCGGCTTGAGCAATCCAGATTTTCCACGGTGTATGCGTTTATAAAAGGCATGGCTGTTTATAATTTATATAAGATTTAAAAGCAAGTGCAAAAATCTGACTTAAAGATGAGAAAGATGAGATAGGGATAAACAGGTGCTTCTCAGGAAAGAAACAGAAGTGTTGTTCGTCAGGAACGAATGCCTAACCTTGTGTAGCTGAAGCTCCCCTAAGCGTGCTGCAGACAACGTGGATGTGAGCTGGCTCCAAGCTTTCTGAAGTGGAAGTAATTCGGTTCCCACTCAGGGTTCAATTCCAGCAATTCTCTCAGCCTAGTTTCTAGTTAGTAGCCTTATGACGCAAACCCCAACTGTGCTGGGGAGTGGGAAGGGTGTGATGATAAAAGATGAATAAACCAGTGTTCAGCTGAGCTGAGAGGGGCTCCCAGAGCCTCAGTGGAAGGACCTTACTGCCTTTCCAGGTAATTCTATCCCTTCCAGAACATCCCCAAGGACTGGTCTCTAGACTTTGGGTTGAGTTCAAGGAGAACAGCCAAGGCCTTGCAGAATCTGGTCTTTGAAGCTGGCGTGCATGTCTGGAAGGATCTTGGATCAGAACCAGTTTGGTTATTCCTCAGTTCTTATGCTGGACACTGGGCGTTCTGTGTTGATAAGTGGTTGTGGGATGCCAACTGAAAGACCAAGCTAGACAAAGGCCTGCAAAAATTGCAAGGAGGGAAATCCCATAAAGGAAATAGCAGGAAATGTCATAAAAAATGAAAGCAGATTAGAAAGATGGTTTGATATTAAGGTATCAGTGATGCCAAGTCCCATTTTCATCTTGGTCTGGACCCTAGACAGCAACAAGGTACAATGGAAATCTGATTTAATTGAATCAATATTTACATAAAATATTTAAAAATTTTTTTTAGAAGAATGAGCTAGTTTTCTCCAAATACAAGACAGAGGCTAAAGGTTTCTTTTAGCCAATTAATACATTCTTAAAAGTGAGATCCAAAGCATTCCTTTTTCTGAACAGATTATTTTTCATGAAAAAGAAATTTATGTATTGTCATTAGGAAACTTAGAATTTTTGGTTTCCTATGAAGTCCTAAAAATGTGTGCAGATGTATCAATAAGATTTTCTGCACCATATACAAATAGTAAATATTTTTATACCATTAATTTCACATAATAGTTGCACCACTTTACAGACCTCATTTCAATGCCACACTTCCAATATAAACATAATATATTAAGTTGTATTTAGTTCAGAATGTGAAACCTGTTACACATTTTCGGGAAAACTAGAGACGCAGACAAATTTGTGCTACATTTACATGCTTAAAACGGTCACAGTGAGTTCTTGTAATCTGAGGATCTTCCACTCAAGATGCACACTCACTTGTAATGATATTTTAAGAAGATCTAACCCATTTGTGGTTCCTTAGAAAGCCAGGCACAGGCCGGGCGTGGTGGCTCATGCCTGTAATCCCAGCACTTTGGGAGGCCAAGGTGGGTGGATCACCTGAGGTTGGGAGTTCAAGACCAGCCTGACCAACGTGGAGAAACCCCATCTCTACTAAAAATACCAAAATTAGCCATACGTGGTGGCGCATGTCTGTAATCCCAGCTACTCCGGAGTCTGAGGCAGGAGAATCCCTTGAACCCTGGAGGTGGAGGCTGCGGTGAGCTGAGATCATACCACTGCACTCTAGCCTTGGCAACAAGAGTAAAACTCTGTCTCACTAAAAAAGAAAAAAAAAAAAAAAAGAAATCCCAGTATAAAACAAAGAAAATGCTTTGAATACTTTCCAGATGGTCACATTTTCCAGCAAGAACATTTTCGGATGCTATATTTATTAATGTGGTGAGAGTTTTAAAGCAAAAGTAGTAGTCCTAAATATTTTGCAAACTTGTTGGAGACATGCAACATGAGCATTCATGTATAATGAACCTTGGGGTTGAGAAGATGAGACAGTTGAATTCAGTAGTCAACAGACACCCAAGAGATGTGTCATGACAGAGACAGACCTGTGCTGCTCTTGCACTGTGAACCCATGCTTCCCAAGCAACGGTGCAACAACTGGGCATTAAGTACTTCCTATGTACCAGGCACCATCCTAGACACAGGGGAAGCAAATATGATGAAAACCTGGATCTGTTCTTTAGGAGTAGGAGTCTGGGGTTAGGAAACAGACACAATGGCAAAAGCATTAATGACCCAGTACAGCAACATGGGCGTGCTGAATTGCTGTGATCTACAGAGGAGGATGCCCTAATTCTCCTTGATGTGACAGTCACTTGTAATGCCACTGCTCACCTGTTGACATATACAAATCTCTATTACGTTTCGGTTAATTATTCCCTTTTGCATCTTGCCTTTCTAAGGGAGAGCTCAGAAACCGTTTTCCAGGCTTTTCTTGGCAACTCTGGCCCAGGTATGCCCTGGCTTGTTCCATTTGTGTACAAATTGGGTTCAGTGTGTATTGCTCAGGTGATGGGTGCACCAAATCTCATAAACCACCACTAAAGAACTTACTCATGTAACCAAGTACCACCTGTTTCCCACAAAACCTATGGAAATAAAAATATTTTTTAAAAAGAACTTCACTTTGAAATGGCTTAGAATTTTATGTATTATGCTGGTCAAACATAGAGCGACTTGACGTGTGCATTGTAATCAGCATCTCCCCTTCCACTGTTACTGAATGGCCTCTCTCCTTCTTGGTATTGACAGGCAGAGTGGCCTTTGCCTGAGAGGGGTACTTGTTTGTGGATTTGTGGGTTCAGGCTGCTTTCTGATGCATCCAACACCTAAAGGTTGCCTCAAGGAATAGACTTTGAGTCATCTGGCAGAAGCAAGCAATGCTAAGATCCACTTGGAAAGTTGCTGCCGTAAGAGAATTGGCTAATCTACAGACGGACCCATGTAGCCTCCGTCCCTCTAGCTGTGAGCAAATCCACCTCACCGTTGTGAAACATGAAGTGATTCAGCTGCTTTCAGTGCATTCCACTGCTTCATTACACTGTTGTTCTTGCAGTTGGAAACCATATGGATACCCTTATTTCAGTTATTTAATGAGATTGGAAGTCAGCTCTTCTCCCCAGCCCCCATCCCCAGCCAACCACCCATACCACACGGCAATTGAGGTGCAGGCCTTGTATAATGTGGTGTATTAAAAGCACGACATTTAATGGTACTCAGTCTCAAATAGGTTGGCAAGAGATTTGGCAGCAACTGTGAATAATTTGCAGAAGGTTTCTCCTGGAGCACTCACTTTTATTAATTTGCCAACTTCCCTAATTTAAACAGTGACTCATTTTTCATGTAAATTTCTTCTTAGGACATAATTGTTCTGACATTGAATACTCTGTATGGGAGGTGATCTGGACTTGAAAATAGCATTTTTCTCAAAAAGTCAATCTCTGTTTCACTAAAAGTATAAAAGCTACTGAAAATAGATTTATTCGAACAAATAGAAAGTAAATGAGATGACATTCCCTGCTGTGAATGCATTATAGCCTGTGCTCATTGGAAACAGGAAGAGAAAGCTGGGCCCTAGGTTTTTGAGTAGAAAAGTCTCTAGGTCTTTATTTTCTGGGCTATAAATATGTTAACTTCAGGTTTGACTGACTGATCTTGGTTGGTTGCTGGAGAAAGGCTCTAAAAAGTATCATCTGCGTCTCAGCTTGGTGACTTACGCTTCTCATCCCAGCATTGTGTGTGTGTGTGTGTGTGTGTGTGTGTGTGTGTGTGTGCGCACATATATACATATATAAATACATAAATTAGTTGGGTGTGGTGGTATGTGCCTGTGGTCCCAACTACTTGGGAGGCTGAGGTAGGGGGACAGCTTGAGCCCAGGGAGGTCAAGGCTGCAGTAAGCTATGATCTGTGCCACTGCACTCCATCCTGGACTGCAGAGTGAGACCTTGTCTCAAAAAAAAAAATCACCTGCTTAGCTTCATAGGTACAAATAGAAACCTGTGGAAATATCCCAATTACCTTCCAATAACATGTATTTACTTTCAGCAGGAGAATGAACGTATTTTACTGACTATTAAAACACTCTGAGCATAAGTCTAACCTGGTTCACTTATTAAAATATTCAACAGCATAGCAGCCAAAAAAATAGTCAAATAAGACATCGAGAGGGTGGCATTGATAAAGTCTACCAGGGAAGTGATATTGAGAATTCTAATTCCATTTTTTTTTTGGAAAAAAAAAAAAAGGAATTGTCTCTTTTGTGGCATGGATTCCAGAACAATGTAGAGCAGTATTTTCCAAATCCGGTAACTGAAATTTGTCAGAATAAAAATGGAATCACTTTTACTAAAAGCAAAAATGAAAACAAAAGAAAATCCCTGGCAACTGTAGCAGGGAAAGCCATGAAAAGAGCATCTTGAAGCTTGTACACCCAATAACAACAGCTGTCACAGGAGACTGCAAAACCCACACTTGCACACAGGACATCACAACCTTACACACAAAAACATACTTCCTCAAGCACATCTGCCCAGCAACTGCCTGTCCAACCTCGGACTGACGTCACCCTTGTTATTGATCCTAGGATCAATAGCCAAGGATAATTCTTTAGAAACAATTACATAATCCTCATTGTTTTCTTTTCGTTTGCCTCCCTGAATACTCACATAGTTACTAAGGCACACATATTCTCATTATAATCCCCTGTTCCCCAGTAAATGTCTTTATTTTTTTACAGAGAGCCTCTCTCTGTTTGACGTTTCGGTTGGCACAATGCGCATAATCACCTGAGCAGCTTATTAAACAGTGGTTCTCTGTTCCGTCTGGGCTAGTGGAGCCGCTGGTGGGGAGAGGTGGTGATGGGGATGGTGTGGGTGGTGGTGAGGTTTCGTAGTAGAAGCCCTTTTGTGTCTGTGTTTCAAGACTTTCTCAGATTGCGATTCTGCATCTGACCCCACCCCAGTAGAGGACCTGTGTCTGGTCACTGTTCACTGTTTAGATAGTCTCTCAATGAGAAATTTTTGTAGGTTGAACTTTGTATTTTTAAAAAATAACATTAGAACTGTTAACAGTCAAACAGGATTTTTCAGATGAGTCTTTTCTGAGTATAACTTACCTTCTGAGAAGCAATAGCTCTGCTGGACAGCTTTAATCTTGTAAAGCAACAGACTGGATGCAAACATAGGTGGGCTGCTCCTCAGACAGGGGCCACACTGCTGCTTTCATGTATTCTGAGATTCTCACCTTAGCAGAGCATCCTGAAACACTGAGGGGGTAAAACTGGTCCTTCATTCTCTGGAATTTACACACAAACGAAAAGGGAGTGTCGATGCAGTTAGCAAAATCTGTCCGTGAGCCGTGGGCTGGCCGTGCAGAAATAAAGAATCTTTCAGTGCTGCTCACCAGTCTCAGTACATTGAGAGTAATAATGAAAAAGCTGGTTTTCTGGACAGTGCAGAAGTATGTGGGAGAAGAATATTAACCACATTAAATAGAAACCAAACTCAACCCACAGTTGCCCATGCTACAGTCACCATGAGATCGTACCTTTGCACTGCTCACTTTGTAAATAAAGCAAAGAAAGAAAGAAAGGGAGAGAGGAAAGAAAGAAAGGAAGGAAGAGAAAACAAGAAAAGAAAAGAAAAGAAAGAAAGGGGCCCCAGCCCAGCAAACAAACACCAGGAATTGTTTCCAAGAAGCAGGCTC
Organism: Alouatta palliata; assembly: GCA_004027835.1. Taxonomy (NCBI): domain Eukaryota; kingdom Metazoa; phylum Chordata; class Mammalia; order Primates; family Atelidae; genus Alouatta; species Alouatta palliata. The sequence goes on along the minus strand of PVKV010004349.1, from coordinate 71,854 downwards.
CGTAGTCACTGCTGAGGGGTCGCTGAGGACGTCAGTCAGAATAGACGCTGAGGACGTCTATCCAAGTATCTGTCCTCTCCTGTCACTTGCATTTTTAACCAGAAGAGATGTTCGTAATGAGACATGAATACAGACAAATCCCTCTACCACATATTCTGTTTAAGAATAGAGTCTTTTCAGAAATTAAAAATGTTTCTGCAAAGAACCTCTACTTACACAGAAAGCTCACCCATAGTGCCTTAAACTACGATAATGAGAATACCAGTTTTCTCTGAGGGTCATTTTATTATCTGCATGGTCCTTTCCTATTACAGTACAGCAGCCTGCAAAGATAGAAATGACAGGTTCTGATTATTCCCAGAAAATGGAGAGGCAGAGGATTCACCCAAGAATCCCGAGTTTGGGAATGACAGAGCATGGGTTTGTGTCAGCATCTCTGACTACTGGCCTTCACTCCTTCCGGAAGAGAAGGCATGTTGGCTGAAGAGCAGCCATGTTACAAAGCCAGAAGAGGCCAGGAGGGCATTGCCTGAGCCGCGGTGACACAGCCACTCTCCAGCAGGCGTCACAGTTGCAGCGAGGGACAGGAGTCCTAGGACACGGCCATTCCGACAGAGATCACTTCTGCACTGGGTTCTAACCGCTTAGCATTGAACACATACCTTCTGCTGATGGGTACAATGGAGAGGACTTCCCAGTCTGTACAAAACAATTTTTATTTGAACTTTGAAATTTAGCTATGCTAATGATTTTAAAGAAAGCCCTCACTGGCTGTGGACATTGTCTCTGCATACACGTGGAACCTTTGTGGATGGTTCAGCTCTTCCTCCGCCCTCGGATGTCCACCTTCGCCGAGGACATGCAGGCAGAGGGGCAGATAGGTAAGTAGGCAGCATCCGGGCTTGCAGTGGCCACATCGCAGGCACTTGTTAGGCCCTGGTGGGTGCGCCTTTAAAATCCCCACTCTTGCTTGTCAACACCTCCTCCGGCCATCTTCCAAGCAGTTATTGCCTCAAAGACACAGAGTAAGTAAGAGCATTTGTCAATCACAAGAAACAAACCAGCAAGCACGTTTTTTGTGTGTGCTGAATGGCATTTTATTTTGTTGTGGTTTTTTTCCACATACCATATTAGTATCACTTTTATCCTACTGTGAATATTACATATACAGTTGTGGTTCCTCACCCTTGCCTTATTAAGGCCTGAAGTTCCTGCTACAGTTTAGCCACTGAATCACGCAGCATAAATCAGTCTCTGGAAGGTTTTATGTTTTCATAGAGATAACAATTTAAGCAAAAAATAGCAAGCACGTTAAAGAAAGTGCCAGTACCTACATGGAAGTCTTATAAAAGTAAAATAATTTTAAATTACCATAAAACATTTAAATTTAGTCACATAATGAACTGTCTTATTTATATGTGCTTTTATGAGCTTCTCAATTCCTTTATAGGTGTAAATGGCACATAGTTACAAACCTGTCAATTATTAATCAACTATGGTATTTCCTGCAGTTAATTATTCAGAGAAATGCTTTCTTGAATGTTGGTCTAGTCAGTCCAACCCATTATTATCTGGTCAGAATAAATATTACCCAGGGTCAAATGTACTCTCCACAGCAGAAAATCTGTACTTTAACTCCTTATTGGTAAAATACACACAACAAAAAATTCACCATTTTGATATGTAGAGTTCAGTGGCATTTTGTACACTCATGATATTGTGCAGTCTTCACCACTATCTAGTTCCAGAATTTCCAAGAGAAAACTCTGAACCTGTTCATGGTCACTCCCTACCCGTCCTCAGTCCTGGTCACCACAGGGTTGCTTTCTTTCACTATGGATTTGCCTATTCTAGATGTTTCATATGAATGGAATTATTTAATATGTGGTCTTTCATGTCTGGCTTCTTTGACTTAACAATGTTTTCAAGATTCATCCACGTTGTAGCATGTGTCAGAATGTTACATTAACTTTACAATGAAATTGTCCATACATATTGAGAGCCTCTCTGCCTACCTACCTACCTGCCTACCTATCTATCAATAATTACCTACCTAACTACCTACCTGCCTACCTACCTAGCTACCTACCTACCTACCTAGCTACCTACCTACCTGCCTATCTGCCTATCTACCTACTTACCTATCTGCCCCTCTGCCTGCATACCTATCTAGCCACCTACCTATCTACTTGCCTGTCTACTTACCTACCTGCTTATAAAGCTGCCTACTGGCTGGGCACAATAACTCATGCCTATAGTCTCAGCACTTTGGGTGGCCGAGGCAGGCCAATCACAAGGTCAGGAGTTTGAGATCAGCCTGGCCAATATGGTGGAACCCCATCCCTACTAAAAATACAAAAATTAGCCAGGTGTGGTGGCGGGAACCTTTAGTCCCAGCTACTCGGGAGGCTGAGACAGGAGAATCATTTGAACCCAGGATGCAGAGGTTGCAGTGAGCTGAGATGGCGCCACTGCACTCTAGCCTGGGTGATAGCAGAGTGAGACTCTGTCCCCTGCCCCGCCAAAAACTTGCCTGCCTACTTACCTGCCTATCTACCTACCTGCTTATCTACCTACCTGTCATACTCTCTGCCTACCTACCTAATGCCAGCCTACCTAACTACCTACTTATCTATCTGCCTGCCAATCTACCTACCTTACCTATTTACCTCTCTCCCTACCTACCTACACCCTACCTACCTACCTACTAGCTTATCTGCCTACCTACCTAGCTACCAACTTATCTACCTGCCTGCCTAACTACCCACCTATCTACCTACTTACTTATGTACCTACCTACCATGCCTATCATGCCTACCTATCTACCTATCTACCTGCTGCCTACCTATCTACCTACCTACCTATCTAGCTACCTAACTACTTAACCTACCTATCTACCTACTTACTTGCTTGCCCGTCTACCTACCCACTCACCTACCAGCCTATCTACTTACCTGCCTACCTGCATACCTACCTATTACCTACCTGCCTCTCTACTTTCCTACCTGGCTACCTGCCTATCTACCTACCTACTTGGCTATCTACCCGCTTTCCTACCTACCTACCTACCTACCTACCTGCCTGCCTACCTACCTGCCTCCCTATCTAGCTACCTACATATCTACTCACCTAGCACCTACCCACCTACCTACCTGCCTATCTACCTACCTACCTGCTTATCTACCTACCTACCTTCTCATCTACCTACTTACCTTCTACCTACCTACCTGCCTACCATCTAGCCACCTACCTACCTGCCTACTTGCCTACCTGCCTACCTGCCTACCATCTTCCCACCGATTTACCTGTATACCTACTTATCTACCTTCTTACGTTACTCACCTACCTACCTACTATCTACCTACCTGCCTACCTGCTTTCTTGTCTACCCACCTAGCCACCTACCTGTATACCTGCCTACCTACTTACCTGTCTATCTAGCTGCCTACCTATCTAGTTAGCTACCTAGACACCTTCCTATCTACCTGCCTACTTACTCACCTGCCTACCTATTTACCTATCTACCTACCTGGCTACCTGTCTAGTTACCTATCTGTCTACCCACCTACCTACCTGTCTATCTATCTACCTACTTACCTGCTCATCTACCTGCCTACATATCTAGCCACCCATCTACCTACTTACCTGTCCACCTACCTGCCTACCTACCTATCTGCTCATCTATCTGCCTATCTATCTACTTATCCACATAACTACCTGCCTACCTATCTACCCACCTACCTGTCTACCTGCCTGCCTACCTACCTACCTATTTATCTATCTACCTACCCGCCTACCTATTTACCTACCTGCCTGTCTGCATATCTGCCCACCTACATACATGCCTATTTACCTACCTGTCTACCTGCCTATCTACCTACCTACCTATCTACATTTCTACCTAGTTATCTACTGACCTTCCTACCTGCCTGTCTGCCTGCCTACCTGCCTATCTAGCTATCTACCTATCTACTTACCTTCCTATCTATCACCTGTTATGCCCCAAGCATTAGGAGTAATTCCAGTCGGAATGCGTCAGTGACCAGCAGGAAGGGACCCCGGCTATTGCTCACTTTCACCGCCCTGCTCTGGCAGAGCTGCACTCAGCCCTTTCGAGGCTATAAGTGCTTTAGTTTGGGTTAAATATATGTGCGCATACACACACACACACACACACACACATGCACATCTCCATTACTTTTAAGAAAAATAAAAATGGAATCATACAATACTGTTTAGACTTAAAAAAAAAATTATAACTAGAGGTCCTGGAAGTCTTTTTATATCAATGAATAACAATCTACTTTACCTTTGTGACAGCTGCACTATATTCCACCTCATGCAGTATCATAACTGATTTAGCCAATGTCCTTTTGGTGGACATTTCCAATAGATTGGGGGGTTATTATTCTGTAACCTCATTAGTAGCGACTATTCTGGGTGGAAAATGATTTATTTTTATTTTTAATTGGCACTTAAATTTTATCATCTTTCATATGCCTACTGTTTATTTGCATTTTACTTTTTCTAATGAATTTATTCTTCCTGTCCTTTGCCTATTTATTGCTTTTCCTTTCCCTTATTGATTTATAAAATGCTCTTTGTATATTAATTTAGTCATTTTTCTGTCATGCATCTTGAAAATAATTTTTGCCAATTTCTCATTTATATTTCAGCATTGTTTATGGTTATTTAAAAAATACAGAAGGACAAATTTTTATATGGTGAAATTTGCCATAGTTTCTTTATAATTTCCACAACTTTGGAGTATTTTGAAATAATTTTCTCACTCCAAGATGATAAACTTCTGTCAGTGAAATATCAGTCAATTCACTTGAAAAAACTCATGTCTTAATGTACTTTTACATTAAGTATTTTATTTACTTGTTTATTTTATCTATCTGGAATTATTTTTCTAATTTTGCTGTAATTAGTAAAATGGAATTCAGTTTATTTTATTTCTGAATGGCTAACCACATATCCCCAAACTACTGAGCCATCCATTGTCCCTCCAGTGATTAGAACTGATGTTTTATCTTGTACTCAGTTCCTTCATGCACTTGGGAATGTTTCTTCGATGTCTGTTAACTGAATCCATTCAGAGGTCCTAGACCATTCCTAAATCCACATGGGATGCTTCACTGGAGGCCGTGTCCTTACTCACAGAACGTCCTCCTCCCTTGCCCCATCATGGCGCTTCCTCTGCCATGCTCCCTGGAGCTCATGAAGGAAATGCCCCTACAGGCCGGAATCTTCCTCCATGGGCTCTGCATAGCTTCCCTCAGTCCGCATTCCATCCAGCCTCAGGCATTAGGTCAGACACCTTCCAGCGTGGAGGATGTAGGCGGAGGGGCGGGTGCCCTCCGTGGCTCCCTGCTGGGGCCCCTTGTCCCCATCCCGGCTCAGTGCTCCAGAGAGGCGTCCCTTTTGCCCTCCCCAGGTGATGTCATCTTGTGGGTTCTGTTGTATGGAGGTGCCTGTGGCTTAGTGAGGGCCACAGGACACCTCCTCTGTCTGGCCTTACATGAAGTTGGTGCCCTGACCTAGGAAGACCAGCACCCACTGGTGTGTGTCCTCCAGGCCCTGGGTCCCTACCCTTCTGCTGTGTGCCTGACTCACCTGGGACAACATAGTTCTCTCAGCCCTCTTCCCTAAAATGACACATCTCTCCAAAGCCTTGTGGCTCCTTCTGCAAATGGATTTCTGACAAACCCAGAATTGTCTTCACATTTAGCAGGCTTCAAGCCCAAGCTGGATCCCTCCCCTCCCTTGGCCCGCCCATTGCAGACACACTAAAAAATGCACATCTCAGACAAGTTGACATAATAGAATACGTTTGCACACACACTGAATTCTCCATGGTAGTTCTTAAAGTTTGCATGGTATAAATTTGGCATCACGATTATTGGCAGTGTTCGAAATGGATGTTTCATTTCAGATTGTGCCATACAGATCGATGACTGAAAGGATCTCCTTCAGTGCAGTGGTAGGACTGAGTCAAGCAAAGGAGAGTTAAGTGGAATGTGTGTCAAATACGTGTCAAATTGTGTGGATCAAAGGAAAGGTGTCCTAGTTTAAGAATTGTGGAGACATTAAAAATGGAACACACAGAAGCTCTTCTACTAAAATTATATTTAAATTATTAATACAGTGTTAAATCAAAGTAATACATTGATAACATTTGAATTTGAAATGAATAAAGACATGTTTTAAATGTCTCATGCCTACAACTTAGTGTATCTAGGACCACAGTTCATGCATAGCTCCTGAACTCTGGCCAGTGTTTTTTCCTGGAACTGTTGCCTCTCAGTCACTCTCATCTAATGATAATAATAAGAGCTACAATTATTTGATAAGAGATTAGCGTGTTGAAGTCTGAAAGATTAATGTTAACATTCTCGGGTAAATTTGACATGATTTTGTACCTAGGAAGCTGTATTGAAAAATTGTTTACTGAATCACTTCCTTAATTCATCCACAGAACACGGCCCCATGGAATGCTTTGGGGAAAAACATGAAAGGCCCCTGTGGCCAGGGACGTCTGGCGAATGCCTGCTGAGTTGTCCTCGAGGGTCCCTGCGCCTGAACACTGCGGATGCCTTCACAAGTCCTGAAATAGTGTCATTTGACCCAGCTGTACCCAAACTCAATTGACTGTGAAAAAAATATTGCTTGAATATCTAGTAAGCATCTATGAATTAATATTTTACAAAACCCACTTTTATGAACTCTGCTTTCCGTTAATCTTCTGGACAAAAACGACGCTGTGCTGGCTTCTTCATCTTTATCTGCAGGAATGAAAGAGATTTAACCAGCTCAAAGACATCAAAGAAGGAAATTAAGTCAGAGTCCTTGTTCCAGGACTGGAAGGAAATGAGCTCAAGCTCCAGGCAACCCCACGTCCACAGACCTCATTAGTGCTGGTCCCTGGGCTGCCGTCTGGATTTGATTCCTCCTGATGAGATTGGCATACACAAAACTGACTTTACTCAGGTAGGTTTTGTATGTAGGTACTGCTTTCTTAGGCATAATTGTGATTATTACTTTCCACATTTTAAATCTTGGTTTTCATATGGAATCAGTGATATATATTGTCATGTACCCTAAAGGAACAGGTACAAGGATTTGTTTTAGAATTCAAGTTTTCTGTATTTCTTTCAAATGCTTCAGTTTTCAAACGTGATTGATAAACACAGAAATTAAGAGTAGACAATGACTCAATGTAAGGACAGTCTTTTTTTCTTTCTAGAGTAATTTTCTAACATATTTGGCAGAATCATATAAACTGTATAATAAATATTTATTTTCATTTTAAAAGACGTCTGGCTATAAAATAGGAAGTCCAAACTTGGTTGGCTATGTAGACAAAGTCTACCTGGATTCAAATTTGAAAGATCTCTTTTAAAGAACTGCGGAGCAAGGCTGCCTGCCTTGAGCCTGTGGAGAATGTGTCATCTTGTCTTTTTCCCCATCGTCTCATTCCCCTGAATGCACTCCTTGTTTGCCACAGTAGACTTATTTATGTTTCTCAGATGGAATTTCTTTTGGCTGCAGGTGCATCAGGCATGCTCTGAAGGGATGTGAGCCTCATCCTGGTAAACAGGGAAGGCCGGGCAAGGAGGAAAGCAAGCACCCGCCCGTCTCTGACGTTTCCGCATGTTGCTGGCTGTCCAGGGGCCAGGGCTGCTCTCTGGGGCATCACTGTTTTCTTGGCTGAGCTTCAATTCAGAAACTTCTATCAATACCCGATGTAAAAGCACAGAGACCGCGTGGTGAGGGAGGCAAGTTCTCCTTGGAAAAGGTCAGTAAACACAACAGATCCAATGCTGGCTCGTCACAGAGGCACAGACTTCCTTTCAGGCTCCCTGTCCAAGGGCCACCTCCAACACTCTTCCCAGTGGTGGATTTGCCCCAAACCTCTCTGTTGGAAATAGATGCTGGAAATAGATGCTTGGTGCTGCAAAGAACAATTAGCACTGAGATAAAGGATCTGTCAGCAACACAATTTTTACTTCCTGGGCTGCAGGAAGGGTACTCCCAGTAGCCATCGTGCCACAAGAGTACAAAGAACAAAGGGAAACACACAAATTTATTTCTTACGCATTTGGGTTGTCCTTATTGCTGTGTCTGATCTCCGTTGGCTGGAGCCAGACCTCAGAATCTAAACTAAAATCCTACTGGCTAACAACTTAAAACTTTACTAAACAGGTAAAGGCAATGGAGAGCTAGGACATGCCTGTGAGCACGTCCAGCACAGATATCGTGGTTAAAGTACAAGGACATAGAATGTACTACATGCCCGTAAGCATGGCATGTTTAACAGCTACATAGGATAGCTTAACAAAGAGTTATTAGCATACTTATGATTTAACAAGAAAGGAAAACTTTAAAAAGGAAAGCTAGAGACCTGGACACCTCACGTTTTAGGGGCTGTGCCTTTGTTGTTTTGCTGAATTCTTCTTCTTTCTTTGCATTTTATTATGTATTTATTTATTGTTTATATAAATGTAGGGGGTGCAAGTTTAGTTACTTGCACATATGGAGTAGTGATGAAGTTTCTGGTGTCACCATCACTCGAATAGTGAATGTTCTACCCATTAAGTAATCCTTCCCCCTCACCTCCGGACCTTCCTCCCCTTTTGAGTCTCCAATGACTGTTATTCCATGCTCTGCCTCCCCAGGCACACATTAGCTGCCATTCAAGAGTGAGGAAGTGTGAATTCTTAAAGAGACTCCCGCCCTGCCTCAGGCCCCAGGATCTGCCCTGTTCCCAGCTGTGTAGCTGCCTGTGGTGGGTGAGACCCACAGTTCCCTTCCAAAAGCAGTTGATTCAATTCTGTGAATTCTCTAAACCACTCCATGTCTTCTGGGAGAGAGTGTGTTATGGTGCCCCTGGAAGCCATGCACAGCTCATTTACCCGCTGCTGCTGAATCTCTTCTCCTGTGAGGCTCAAACGCAAACCACACATGACCTGGTATAATGTGAACCTTGGCTCTGGGGTGATTTCACTTAATTTCTCCCTCAATTGAAATATTTCGCCTTCAACCATCAGCAACAGGGAGCACATAACATAGGTCATCTATGTGGAGGACGCTGGTGATGGAGACAAACTTGATCTGGGATGTGAGATAAAGTTCCTTGCTGCCTGCTACCACTTTGTGTATGGCACACTGAAGAAGAAGAATTTGATTTGCAGAGATCTGACAAGTTGATGGAAAATACCAGCTCCTGGTAGCTGACACAGGGAGAGGAGCAGTAAAACATAAGTGGATCTTACAGGGCCGCTGATGTGCATGCAGTGCGCTTGACAGGTGTCCGGGACGCCCCAGACCTGCTCCGCTGCTGCCCTGGAATGCCCCACAATGGCCAGGAATGCCATGGCTGTTCATTCATGCATCAGCCTCTCCTTGTTCACCCTAAGCCCTTGGTCTCCCCTAGCTGACCCAGTTTGTAAGCAGACCACATTTTTGGACTGATGTTTGGCCACTGAGATGATGAGAATTGTCGTGACATACCCCATAGTGGGAGCGATGGCTTTCAGAGTGGGGAATTTTCTTGTACTGATTGTTGATGCCATAGTAGCCAGGGCTCTTGGAGAAGCAGAGCCAATGGGAAGTGGAGGGATAAGGAGATGTATTGTAAGGGACTGGCTCATCTGACCATGGAGGCTGGGAGACCCCTTGACCTAGTGTCTGCAGCTGGAGCCCCAAGAGAGCTGGTGGGGTCATTCCAGGGCCTGACAACCAAAGGTCTGAGGATGAGAGAAGACGGCGGTGGGGAAGGCCAACTCAGCAGTCCAGTGGTCACCCAGCCCTCTTACACCTGTGTGTTCTATTCAGGCCTTCAGTGGCTTGGATGGCGCCATCTGCAGTGGGGAGGGTGGGTCTGCCCTCCTCAGTTCACGGATCCCAGTGCTGAGCTCTTCTGGAAACTTGGAGCCCCAGCAACTTGACCTGTGAAATTTACATAACTGCAAGCCTCACATAGACATATTTTTATTATTCTCTCTCCCGTTAGGCACCTCTTATCTTCACGTTAGCTCTTTGGGGGATTTCTGCAGCTGTACCGTCTAACTGCTCCACTCTATTTTCAGCTACTGTAAGTTTAATTTTGCTGAGTTTCTCCTACCATCTGACAAGTTACTGAGCATGACTTGCTGATCCCTCCCTGGGCACAGCTGTCCTTTGCCCTGGCTCCCGTTTCTGGGGTCCCACACCTCAGCATTGCGGGCAGATCCCTAGGCCCCTTTCCCACTGCCACTGGTCAGCAGTGCTGGAGCATCTTCCCTGTTTCCATCACAGCCTCCAGACTCCAAACCTGTGGGAATAGCCTGGGCTTGGGATCTGGGTGCAGAGCCAGGGCCTGCGGCCTCACTGGCGGGGTAAGGACAACACTTACAGCGCGGCCTTGGAGTTCCGAGAGCATAGAAGTGTCTGATGGGTAGAAAAGTGAGTCACTGACATCTCTAACATCCACCTGGGTGAGGCAGGAAGCAGGAGGAGTCAGAACAGAATCAGAACCCTCAGCAGCAGCAGCAGAGGCTGGGAAACACTGGGGAGAACAATCTCGTGAGGGAAAAGGATTTGCAAACTACAATTATCCCCCAAGTGGAAACATCGCACACAAATCAGTATTTTGTACATAGTTTATATTTGTTTTACTTAACAGACACTCATATAATGCTGACACTGGACCAGGTGAAGTTCTAGCATCTTCACAAACACTGACTCATGTAATCATCATTTTACAAATGAGGAAACTGAGTCAGAGACCAAGTCACTTGCCTTATCTCTCAGACGACCAAAAGTGGCTGAGCTGGGGGAAGGCCAGTGGGTCTGTCTTAGACCACTTTGCCCACCTCTGACAAAGGGCCTGGAGGTGCCTGGGAGGATGAGGATGAGGGGAGGAAGTGAATTCCCAGGAACCAGGGATGACAGAGCAGTCAGAGGCTGGGCAGGGAACTAGGAGGAGCTCCGGGGTCTTGTAGAATAACTGGGTTTGAGTCTCAGCCCTGCTATTAAATTAGCTGTGTGACTTCAGGCCAGGTGCCTAACTTCTCTGGGCCTCACTTCTCTGCTGTGTAAAATGCCTGGGTAGGCAAAGTGATCATTAGGAGATGCTGTCTGTAATATTCCATTTTTTGAAAAAGAACATTTTGACCTGTTTCACATGCTGCTGGGTTACTGCCCTTGGTGAGGCATTTTATGGAAGCTTCCTTAACCAGTACCTGCAAAGAGCCCTTAACCTTGCATTTCCGGATGCAGCTGGGCTACGAAAATCTTTCCATCAGTCTTTTTCCCAATTGTTTCAGCAGGAAAGTAAGGAAACTTGAGCTGGCAGGGCCTGGGTATCATCTCATAGGTCCAGCAATGTCCATTTCCATAGAAAGAACCAGCCACCAAAGTCCCGCCAGCCTCCCGCCCCTTCCCAGCCTGGTGCTCCGACGTGCCTTTCCCCTAGGTGATGATTGTTCACCCTGGGCAGGCCCTGCTGAGGACGTGCTGAGGATGTGCTGCCATTTTCAGTAGCCCATAGTGTGCAGCAATGCCCACCTAAAAGACCCATGTTTTAATTTTTAATGAAAATTTCAAATATTAAAAAAGTTCCTTTTTTCTGATGATAAAAGTATAATATGATCATTGTCGAAAGTTTGAAATGCACAGCAAAGTATTTTTAAAAAGTAAAAATTACCCGGTTCTACCAGACCCAGATAGGACTGTAAATGTTTCTGTGACTCTTGGAGGAGCTGCCTGACAGCACTCGGGAAATCCTGGATCAACTTTTTCTTGCTGAGAATGTGGAGTGTGTGAAATGTTTGCATGTGGCTATTTTTCAGGTTGTCCTAATCAATTTTTAAATGTTTTATTGGAAACAATGACATTTGTTTTTCTTTTATTTATTTTCTCATGACTAATGATCTTAAATATGATTCTATACATTTACTGAAAATTTGTATTTTTTTCTTTGTGAAATGCCAGTTTATGTCTTTGCTTATGTTTTTTTGTTTGGTCCTGAGATTATTCTTGGGAACACCATGCCAGGGTCCGACATAAAGTTTCTCTCATCCTAACCAAATACAAGCTCTTCCCAAGCAACAGTCTACACTGAGACCTGTTCATCTCACATCTCGGCTCCCTCCCTCTGTGAGTCCTTCTCTTCTTTTGACCCCACTCACATAAGTAGCTCACACTTATTCATGCTTCTCCACGATGATTTCCACTCTCTCAGGAGGTAGGGGAGTGCAGAGATGTATTTGCTGGGCTCACACGTGGAGGGCTTTGTAGGAGGCAGTCCAGGACAATGGCCAGTGTCATCGTTCTGCCGTCATTAGGAGTGACATTGGAAACAGTGTCTTGGGCTCTGGAAGGAAGGGAGCGTTGACAACTGTCAGTATTTCTAGTCTCCCCAGGGGATGCAGAACATTACATGCACCTTGCTAATGGCCTGCAATGATAGGATATGCATCAGTGTGAATAATCTTGCTTAGTGAAAGTGGTGGGCTGGGTGACTGGGTCTGTCTGTCTCATTTCTATTGGCATAAATACATAGGGGCAATATGACTTCCACAGAGGAGTGGAATTACAGAGTTGCTGAGGGCATAACTTACTTTTGGAAGGAGCAAAACTCTGGAGACAAGGCTTAGCTTGGGAGTGTTGTGTATGTGTGTGTTTCTAGCTGTCATGGTCTGAATTCTGGGTCCCCCCAAGTTTATCTGTTGAAATCTGGACCCTCAAGGTGCTGGTATTAGGACCAGGACCTTTGAGAGGTGATTACATCCTGAGAATGGGGCCCTGATGAGTGGGTTTGGAGAGCCAGGGAGCTTTTTGGCCTGTCCACCCTAAGAGGATGCGTTAGAGGATGTCTTCTGTGAACCAGAAAGCAATCCCCCCACAGACACCAAATCTGTCCGGGCCTTGATCTTGGACTTCCAGCCTCCAGAACTGTGAGAAATCAGTGCATGCACAAGTCACCCAGGTTATGGCCGGGTGTTACAGCAGTGAGTGGACTAGGACAGCCCCCACGTGATGCCAGACTTTGCTGCAGATGCCTGCACTCTCTCCTGCTGTGTCCTCACTGGCGCCATCCTCCCAAGGTGGAGTGGAGGAGTGTTGTCGCCATCTGGCACACACATTTTCCCTGTCGTGGACAGGCAGTCAGCCAACCAAGTGTCTGGTACCAGCAGTTCCACCCACAAACTCCCCTGGTGATGGGGTGAGGGATGCATCGGGGGCAGTTTTTTGGTTAACTAAGTTGGCAGTCTTGGCCCCTCAGCATCCCCATGCCCATCTCCATTTGTGCTCTTATTTCTATGAGATAAATCATCAGGAGTCAGGTCACTGGTATGAAGAGTACGTCATGGATAATTTTAATATATCTTGCCACACTGTTTCAAAAGATTGCAAACATTTTTATTTTCACAAGGAATGTTTGAGAACTTCCTTTTTCTTTCATGTCTTGCAGCTGTGTATGTTACAATGCTTCTTAATATTTCTCAACTGATAGATGATATTTTAGTTTGAGTTTTTCTAAATTATAGGTAGAATGAACATTTGTTCATATGTTTTATACAATTATTACTTGTGTGTTTCTTCTGTGAATAACCTGTGTTTATGAGTTACACATTTTTCTCTTGTTTCTTGACAATTTTAATTTTTTGGTCATTTTAAGATATCTTTATATATGGCAGATATTAACCTATATTGGCCATCAGAATTGCACATTTTCTTCCAAAACGCCAGCCCATCAGTTGACTCCATTTGATGTGAGGCTTGAACTCTTTAAAAGTTTCACTGCTTTTGCTAGAATTACAGTTTAGGGTCACAGAGGCCCTTTGTAGCTGCCTTGGCTCTGCCTCTGTCTTCATTGCAGCCATGTGGCTGCTCCCCCCAGCCTCCTCTCCTTGATCTGAAACTTGCGTGGCTCCACCCCAGCCTCCTCACCACTCTCCAGGCACTTCAGAGTCATGGGGAACATATTAAGTAGTGTCCTTTCTCCAATTAATATTAAGTGTCCAAAGCTGTCACCAGGTTATGTGCAGTATTGTGAGACCATGACAGTTGCCCAGATGCCTTCAGAGCCCAGCCTGAGTCCTATTGGCTCCATGAGACCAGGAGCCTGAAGCCACAGACAGCATTTGCTGCATGGCCATTAACTTTATATCTAAACAAAATTCATCTGGACAACATCAGATAAGTGTTAGGGCAGGCATAGCAGCTCACATCTGTAATCCCAGCACTTTGGGAGGCCGAAGTGAACAGATCAATTGAGCCCAGGAGTTCAAGTCCAGCCAGGGCAATATAACGAGACCCTGTCTCTACAAAAAATACAAAAATTAGCTGGGCATGGTGGTATGCACCTGTGGTCTCAGCTACTTGGAAAGCTGTTAGAGACACAATGCTTGTTCCTTGGTGCTGCAAGGAAAAATTAGCATTCAGACAAAAAGTTTTCTCAGCAAGGCAATTTTACTTTCTGCAGAAAGGATACTGCTTGTCAGCAATCTTGCCACAAGAGCACAGTTAACAAAAGAAAGTCAGGAATATTTCTCTCTTCCGCATTGGGTCCTTACTGCTGTGTCCTCTCTCCATTCATTGGAGCTAGACCTCACAGTCTAAGCTAAAGCCAATTGGCTAACGACTTAAAACTTTCCTAAATAGGTAAAAGCAATGGAGAACAAAGGAAAAGAGGAAGTTGCTTGCAAAAAGACTTAGAAAAGTAATAACATTTCCAAATGAGGAAGGAGCATGGGCTGTGAGCTGGGGCCTCCAGGCCCTGGGGAGGGTCCTTTCAGCAACTCGGCAGCCTTCTCCTGCTCCCCTCCAGTCGCTGGGCAGCCCAGCCTCTCCCTGGGTCTCTCCCCAAAGCCTCTGCTTCCCTTACAGGGGAGGGGCCCGCACAGGACCTGGCCTTACCACAGTGAGAACTCCTTGGATGTCATCACTGATGGAAGCTAACCCTCAGAAGTTGTCTGTGGTCACTCAGAGTCTAACAGATTCATGGGAGTTTTAGAAAAATGTCATGTGCACAGCTTTGAAAATCAGGACAGAGATTTCATCCTAAGTATCATTGGGTGTCATTGCGTTGCGGATATTTCAAAATGGCAAGCAGTTGCCACTAGCCATTTTTGTGAAATAAAAAATTCCCAATTCAGAGTCATAGTGTAGGTTCTATGACATGAATTTACGGCATTAGAAACATCTCTGAGGGATCCAGCATACGCATTTCTTGCAGAGACTGGAACTCATCTTATCTTTTAAGGTAAATGAAATGGGTTCTATTTGGGAGACATTCCCTACTCTTCATGTTTTCACAGTGCAGACAAGAGTCCCACTTTATTTCCTGTCTCAGTCCATTCAAACTGTTGCACCACAGCATTCACGACCAGGGGCTGATCAACAGCAGACATTTGTTCCTTACAGTTCTGGAGGCTGAAAGTCCATCATTGTATGGCAGATTCAGCATCCAGGGAGGGCTGTTTCCTGGTTCATAGATGGGGTTGTGTCATTGCATGGTGGGAAGGCCAGTGGAGCTCTCTGGGGTCTCTTGCATAAAGGCCATAATCCTACTCATAGGATCCACCTTCAGGAGCTCATCACCTCCCAAAAGCCCCACCTCCTCACACCATCTCCCCAGGGATTAGGGCATCTTGGGGACACAGACATCAGGTCCACAGCAATCCCACAGAGTAAGATGTGGGGGAGAGATGCCCCAGCTTCTCCCCATTCTTGACTCACCCCTGCTTCGTGGTAAACTCAGCTGTGCCATCAGCCCCCCTTCAGTCTCAGGGTCCCCTGCCCCCCAACATGTGTGGCTTCTCTCCACAGAGCAAGCTGGTTGGAGTACAGGTAGGGGTGGGCATGCCTCCTGGGGAAAAGGATCTCTGCTCACCCTGATGCATCTGTGGGTGGGTGAGGAAAGCGCATTTGTCCTCTGGCCCAATCTGGTCTTCTCAGCTGTGACGCTGACATCAGGGTCTCCTTTCACCTGCCCTCCTATTTTTATGAGTTTCCACTTTAGAGGAGGGAGAAGAATTATTCATTTTCTTCCCTCAAAGCCCTAACAGGTCCCATGGCGTGTGCCTGCCAATTTTGGAAAGAGCGAATGAGTACAAGACATACATAATTGTAAGAAATAACGCCTTACTTGGAGGGTGGATTGGTTCCTACCAAATGCTTCAGTGGAATGATTTCCATTACACCCAAGAAGGCTGTGAGGTGCTGTGCACCCACCACGGCATCCGCCCTTGACACACCTGGGAGCCTTCAGTCCCACAGAGGATGAGCGGGCTAGGCCACACTTCCACTGAGGCCCGCGGCACCTGCACTGCCACCAGCCATGAGCAGCTGGTTCCAGAAGTTAGAAGTTTCTTGCAGATTGGAATACATTTTCCCATAGAAGTCATGTACCATAGGATATCAGATTCCCCGGCCAACCCTTAAGAAATAGGGTTAATCTACCGAAAACAGTGATGAACTCCAATACTTGTAAGAACCTAGCTTCTTGGGAGGTCCTCCTGGGGACCGGGGTGTCTGGTCACAGGTGGGGCTCAGGCCTGGCCACTTAGCCAGTGGGAGCAGGGGCTGCACTGACAGCAGAAGCCTCAGGCATCATGCATCTTCCCAAGTCCAGGGTGGGAGACTCACCAGGCCCATGTTCCAGCACTTAAAGCAGGCCGACATCCAAACCCCTCCTGGGGCCTCCTGTTACCTGTGAGGTGAACGGCAGGCTCTGGAGCAGTGTCTGAGCGTCCCTGGGATTCAGCCCTAAGCCACCCCAGGCTCCCCTCTGCTTCCCCAGCCCTGACTCTTCAGGGCTTGCTCCATAGCCCAATCATCTTCTTCCTCCAACTGGCACTTGGGGCAGTGCATTTGCTTGTTGGAGCTGATGAAACAAAGCACCCAGATGGGCATCATAAACCACGGGATTTACTGTCTCCCGTCCTAGAGGCTGGAAGTCTCAGATCAAGGTTGGAATCAGACATTTGAAATCCACATATGGGCTCCCCTGAGGCCTCTCTCCTTGGCTTGTGGATGGTGGCTTCTCCCTGTGTCCTGACATGGCCTCCCCCACGTGTCTGTCTGTGTCTAAATTTCCCCATTTTATAAAGACACAGTCTATTGGATTAGGACCCAGTTTACTCCAGTATGATTTCATCTTAACTAATTATATCTGCAATGACCTGATTTCCAAATACAATCACTGAGGCTCTGGGACTAGGACTTCTGCATATGAATTTAGGGGAGGTGTGATTCAACCCTAACAGACTTGTCAAATATAATTACCCTTGCCTGCCCTCTCCATGCAACCTCATAGTCTGTAACCCTTAGGGCTGGCCCCACATAAATGAGGTCACTGGCTTTCTTCTGCCTGTACGACCCTGGGCTAGAGCAGCTGACTGCCAGGAGGCAGGGACATGAAATACCGGGGTCCAATTTCCACCCAAGGTTCTGCTGCAGAAGGAGCCACCTGTCCAGTTTTAGCCATTCCCTTCAGATTCCAAAAATAGAGAATATCTCAAAGACAAATGGATGCCCGAGAGTTATCCAGTGTGGTGACTGTCACAGAAAGCTAGCTCTAGGCCAAGCACACTCGTGTGGAAACTGAATTAACCAGTCCCACAGATTTGCTTGGAGAAAGATGAATCTCACGTCTGTTTCATGTGATCATTTGTGTTCAACAGTCACAGAAATCTCAGAACTCATCTTGAATGATCATATAATTGCATTTGAGGAACACAGTAAGGAGAGGGACAGGATTCTCCACAGTGACACAACTGGTTCAGCAGAACCAGGGACAGCAGCTCTCTTGTTCCTGCTCCCATCTCCTTCCGTGGCTCCAGAGAGAGGCTGCCACCAGAGCTCCTCTGCCACCTGGACTCCTCCTGTTCATCCATGGCTGCTCCTCTTTCCTGGTGTGGCCATGTCTTTTTGTCCTGCATGTAAACACTGGTGCTCTGCAGAGCTCTGCCTGGGCTCTCATTCCATATCTCCTCTTGTCTCCCAAATGGCTTCTCTCCTGCCCTCCACCCCCTATGATCACACATATGCTCCCATGATCAATCTATTCACTGTTCAATCCTAGTGAATTGTCCAGAGGTAGACACATTTCAGTGTCCAAAACATGTCTAATAAATAAAGATGCCGCACCCCAGATCCCGCCACTTGGCTCCCATCTCTTTCTTGGCCAGCATCTCTGGGATGCCCTGCAACAATTTAAGCCCCACAGGCCCACCATCTTTCTACCAAACGTAGCTCCACCTCCATCCTTCCCAGTTTCTGCTGGTCACCTGGGCTCTATTCATCAGAGTCCTGTTTACTCCTCACTCTCACCAGATCCAAGATCCAGTGAACTGTGCATAAGGTAAGGCCTGTGGCCATTTCCCCTCGGGCCAGCTCTTTCCACTTCATGGTGCTCTGAGCCCCTGGTCCCTGAAGCCCAGGTTCCAGACTCTCTCCTTCCTTCCAGCCAGATATCCTCACTCCTGGATGCCAGGTTGCTAGGTCAGTTTCTGTGAAACGCAGCCCTGAACTTGCCATATCCTGCTAGGAAACCTGAAGTGCCTCCGCTTTGCCCAAAATATTAACTCAGACCTGGCACTGGGCCCCTCCCCTGACCTGTGCCCCCGGAACTCTCGTCCAGGTCCCTCCCACTGCCTGCACCTGTCCTGGTCAGAACCCAGGGCCCTCAGCCTCCGACACACTCCTGCTGCTCCGTGTGCTTCTCCTGCCTGCTCTGCCACCTTCTGACCTGGCACCTGGCATGGAGTTTCAAATCTACCTTGCAGAAACTACCTCCGTAGTTTCCTTGTGGGTCAAAATGGCCAAACACTGCCCATTGCCAAAGAATCAGTTCAATGTCCTCATGGTCCCTTTTAAACACTGACCCCTCTGTGAGGCCGTCCCACCCAGCCCCAAAAGTACATGTGAGCTCTTCCTCTCACTTAACTTTCATGACCTTGCCTTCCTTTAAACTTTGCATTGTCCTAGTCTCTGTGCTTATATTCTTCCCTTCCTAAACTATGACGTCCTCGAAGAAGGGATTGGGGTTTACTCCTCCTTTACGTGGCAAGCGATTGCTTTCAATCCCCGTTGAATTGAATGATACTTCCTTGGAGGAAAGCCCCTAACACTAGGTGTCGGCTTGACCTGCCCTGTGCTCTCAGGAAATGCTGCAGCATGAAACTCATCTTTTTTTCATAGCCTGTGAATCACTTTTTATTGCATTCCTCAGATTTCCAATCTGCAATATATAACAGAAAATGGGATTCCTTCCCTGCACGCTGTGAGATAACTTGTTTCTTTTTCAATTGCTTTATAATGAAGGTTTTTCCTTGTTATTTGAGATTTTCTCCTGAGACAGCTTTAAAAATAAATAGTTCACATTTTTTACATTTGCCTAGATAAATTGTGTTTCCTGGCAAGCTTCTGACAGCATGAACCAAGTGGGCTTTGGGTCTTTCAGCCAGAATTCTTCCAGTACACACACACACACACACACACACACACACACAGTGGCTACAGCTTTACAACCTCGGGCTGTGGTCTTGTATATCTTAAAATAATTAGCATCACCCAGCCCCATTTACTGTCTGCTATGAACCCTTTCAGGAAAGCAGGATGTGCTGTCAAGAATACTCAGTTAAGGATTCCACCCTTGTTCCTGGTCTTGTTTTCAGCAGCCCCTCCATGAGTGACTGCAGAGGATACTGAGGATGTATATGTTTCCTTTAGGAGTCTAGGCCTTTTCCCCTAAGTATTTGGAAATAAAACGTGGTTAAATAAGTTTTCTGACATTCCTCAATAAGCCAGTCAGCCCTCTGCTGTCGGGTGCACAGGTGCAGAACGCAGCGTTCTCATCACCCTCCCAACCACGAACGCAGCCAGGACAAACCACAGGCATGATGGGGACAGGGGTCTTCTCATCCACGTCTTTCTCTTTGGCCCAGACTCCACCTGCACAAATCTCCTGCTGACAGTGCCGTCACCGGCCTCTGTTTTGGCTCATGTCCAACCTCCCTTGAAGCCAAGGGCATAAAAGCCTTTGCTCCCATGAGCGTCGGGAGGTCCATGGCTGCTCTCTAGTTAGCAAAACTCCACGATTAACGAGAACTGTAAAGCTTGTCAGAAAACTGCAGGAGGACGGCAGTAGGTTAATGCCCACGACATCGGCAGTGAGGAGAGTGTTTTATGCTAAGTCCTCAAATGCAAGTTTCGTGGCATTTTGGGTTGGCCCACATAAAATTATAGCATTTTTTCTCATTCCTTGGTGTAGAGCTTTCCTCATACATTAAAAAAATTTCTGGAAGTATGCTTTGAAGTTCTCCTGAAGAAGGATTTTTCTTATGTAATACTGTGTTGTGACAGTGATTAAATATTCAGCATTGCTAAGTGCCTGGTGGCCAGGTAGGACTGTTATACTGTAGCAAGGTACGTTCCCCTTTTATGAGAAACAAAGCAATCAATTGCCCGATTTGCGTACGGCTGGGAAGGTCATTCACAGAAACACAGTACTGCTGGGCTCACTGGTGAGAGGAGTGATTTAAGGTTAGAAGCAGCAAGTGAAAATAGGGGCCTCAGGTTAGACCCCTGCACTGCCACTTTCTAGCCATGGAAAATCCCCTAAGTATAGCCCACTGGCTTTCTGTAAAACAACCTACTGTGTTAGCTTCTAGGGGCTATGACAGCACATCACTAAAAACAACAGAGCTTCACTCTCTCAGAGTTCTGGAGGCCAGAAGCTTGAAATCAGGGTGTGGGCAGGGCCGCTGTCCCTCCAGGGGCTCCCAGGGAGGACCCTTACTGCCGCTTCCAGTGTTTGGGGCTCCAAGCCTCTCCTGGCTTGTGACAGCATCACTGCCGTCTCTGTGCCCTCAGGAGGCCTTCTCTTACCTCTGTTTCTCTGTGAGGACAGGTGCCGTTGGATTTAAGGCACAACCAGATAATCCAGGATGATCTCAGATGGAGACTCTTGACTGACACATCTGCAAAGACCCTTTTTCCAAATAAGGTCACATTGACAGGAACTGGGCTTTAGGATGTAGATATATTTTGGGAGCCACGATTTAGCCTGCCACACCTAACTCTGTGCACAAAATGTCTGCCATTGTACCAGGCACTTAATAGAGACATACATAAAAGTTTTTTTAATTAGAATTTTTAGAAAGTTTTAACTGAAGTATAATGTACCACAGAAAAGGGCAGGTATTATAAGGTTCAGCTCAATGAATTTTAATAAAGCAAACATACCCCTGAAGTCAACACCTAGATTATGGTTAGCATTTCTCTTAATCAATAACTGATGATTGAATATGGTACCATTATTAGATATATGCATGAGAATTTATATTGAGTTCAGTCCCAAGGGGAGGTGATCTTCAACCAGGAATTTTAGGTTAACGTAGCTGTATGACAAGCTTTACGCAGAAATGCCTTCATTCTGTTCCGTTATTCCTGTTAGAAGTAAGCACTATAATTGGACATAAATGTCAAGTGCTCATAAGGGGGTCGGGGAGGGTCCTGACAGCAGTAAGAACATTAGAAAGTTAGGCCCAGAAGGGAAAAGTGCAGCTTGAGCCCCTCTTCCAACGTTGAGGCCTTTCTGCCACTGTGGGTCTCAATGCAGTGACCCAGCCCCCATGTCCCAAACACACTCCCCTTTCCAGCTGGGCTGCCCCGTCCCCTGGCCTGCACGCCCCTCGTTGGATGACTGGTGTCCCACTCTTCATGTCCCCTGCCTCTGTTTAAGGATCCCCTCCAGCCCGACCTCCTCCATGAAGGTTTTCCTCACTGGTCTCTTTCTTCCGAAAGCTCTTGTTCTGGCATTAGCCACCCTGCATCCTCCATATCCCCCTGCGCCAGGTTCTTGGTAAAGATGATTGCAGATTGTTGGTTTTCTTTGCTCATGTAGATTTTTCGCCACTGTGGAGCACAAGCTCACCCGGACTGGGACACGAACTTGCGTCCCCTAGTCCTGGAGCCAAGCAGCGCCGAGCTGGAAGCTGACCTCCGGTAGATGTCTCTGATTGACTGCAAGTCTGTAGATCATTTATCTTAAGGAGAAATATTTAGTTTCTCTGTGCATTATATAAAAAAAAAGTCAAAGGAGGTTGTGAGAAAATATTTTCTATTTTCATTAGAAGTGAGCAGGAAAACATTGGCTTGATTTGCAGTGAAAATAATTTGATGATACAAACTTAGAATTGTAGTACAAGAACAACTCATTTAGACATACGGAATCTCTGCGTGGCAATGATTGGGACCTGTTTCCTTTTGTCAGCTTTCAAGTAACACTGGATACTGCATCAGGGGAGAACTCCGTAACAACAGAACAGTGAGTCAGGAGCCAACCAGAACGTGTCCTCAGAGGGGCAGCCACTGGCTCGCTGGGCCAGTGCGGCCCCTGGACCAAACCAATCACCTGGAATCAGAATTGAGCTCTGCCACAGATCAGCTATGACCTTGGACAAATTGTATAACGTTTGTGGCCTGGTTTCCTAGTCTGTAAAGGGGGATAAGAGCAGTGCTTACTTCATTAGGGTCATAAT
Organism: Alouatta palliata; assembly: GCA_004027835.1. NCBI lineage: Eukaryota > Metazoa > Chordata > Mammalia > Primates > Atelidae > Alouatta > Alouatta palliata. The sequence goes on along the minus strand of PVKV010004349.1, from coordinate 49,313 downwards.
GGAGATTAACATGAGTTGATCGAATGCACGTAGCGCAGCTCCTGCAATGCGCTGACTGCTGCAGGAGTCTGTTATTCTTCCAACTCTTCAAATTCTTAGCTCCTTCCTCAAGTCCCTGCACCCATGCATTGGTTATATGCATAGTCACCTCCATCATGCTGCAAAAATTCATTTTATTTGTTACATATATATGTCGTTCAGTAAGTCAAATAAATTGGTACAGCTTTTATAACAAAAAGCAACTCCACCCTTCCTCACTGCTAACAGATGCCTTGGCCCCAGAAGCAACTGTTTCAACTTTTATCTGTTTTTCAGTATTTACCTCCAAATGTTTAAAGAGCATGTCTTCACTGCTCTTTGATTTTTTTCTTTTTAAACATTATCAATGGCTTTCCAGGTTATAAGGATTATCTAATTTATCCCTTCTTCTTTCTTTGCTGTTAACACACATACATCTCCCTCATCCCAACAAAAATATATCACAATTTTTCCATTAATCTTCAATGTTTATATTACTGTTTTATAAATATTATTTACATCTGAGCCACAGATTCAAGCTAATATATTTATATTTCCTTTGTTGGATGACATTTTGCTTGATAGGCAGTCAATACTTACCTTTTTTTGTTGCTATTTAGTTGTCTGTGTATCCATGAATAATTTATCCCTGAACTCTGCAGGATTTGTGAGCATAACCTTGATAAGGTCAAATGCGTCAGGTAATTTATCTGCTTGTTTGTCTCCTAGGAGATATCATTCCTGAAGCTTTTGGTCCTGCTCCAGCAGTGGTGTTTGCAATCCAGGACCGCTGTGCAGGTCTGTGGTGGATTGTACAGCTGTTCTATGCAGGTGTCTTATGCATGTGTGCTGTGAAAGTATATTGGATGCAGGTATATTTTGTAGGTGTGCCATGCAGGTGTATTGTACAGGTGTGCTATATAGGTATGTTATCCAGGTATATTATGCACGTGTGCTGTGCAGGTGTATTATATGGGCATGCAGTGCAAAAATGTGACATCTGAGATCTGTCTTCACCTTTCTCCTGAACATTCTTTTCACCACTTCTCAACTGCACATGTGCTGTTTCCTGGATCACATCTGTTTGTTTGTTTAATTCTTCCAGGAGGATAAGTGCATGGGAAATAAGGATTTTTCTTCACATCTTACTTAACTAACAGTTTCTCTGGTTATAGAATATGTTTTGGATTTAAAGTTCTCTCTGAATTTTGAAAACTCTGTTTTATATTTTCATTGCCTCCTATGTTATTCTAGAGAAGCTCAATCCCAAACTTTTCTGTCATCCTCAATCTATAAACTTGTTTTTTCTTTATTATCTTGAAGCATTCAGGGTCTTTTCTTCATTTTTGGCTTTCTGAAATTACAGGACAATACGGTGTAGGTTCATTTTCATCTCTGCTAGTTCTTTTCATTTGGAAACCTGTGTTGCATTCTGGATGCTATGGTCTGGAAATATACCCCCAAATTCATATGTTGACACTTAATGGCCAATGTGATAGTATTGAGAGATGGGACCTGTAGGAGGTGATTGTCGTGAGGTCAGAGCCTTCACAGTGGGATCAGTGTCCTTATGAAAGGGCTGACGGCCTGGGTTTGCCCTTTTGCCCTTCTACCTCTTTCCACGTGATGACCCCACCATGAGGCACCATGTGGGAAGCAGAGACCCAACCTCACCAGACACTGAGCCCATCGGTGCCTTTATCATGGACTCCCAGCCTCCAGAACTGGGAGAGAGAAATTTCTGTTTTGTTTTTTCATTTTTTAAAAAACTACTCAGTCTCATGTATTCTGTTGAAGCAGTACAAATGGAATAAGACACTAAGACATTTCTGGAATTCTTTGATTGATAATATTTTCTTCTCAGCCTTTTATCTTCTCTCTTTGTGAACACATTATTTCTGGTGTAGAAAGTTCCAGAACACTTCTCCAATTTTCGTACACTTTTTTCTCCAACTTTCCACCTTTTAGATCTCTTTTAGTTGTTGATTTACTTTCTATGAGGTTTATCAACTTTAACTAGTACAAGTTTTATTGAATTTAAAAATTGTATCAGAGTTTAAGTTCCGAGATCCCCTTTTTTAAACTGTTCATTTTTCATGATTTCCAGTTCTTTAGTGGTGATGTATCTTTTCTCTCTGAAGACAGTCATGCAGTTATTGTAATTCCCTTCTGCTCTCCACCTGTCTTTGGTCTGTTTTCCTTTGCCCATTTTGGTCTCTGTCCTTTATGGTGCATCCTCCTGTTGACTACTGACCATCTCTTCACATGGGGCTGCTATTGAGGTGATTGGGCTGTGGAGTCTCCCTTGGCAGCTCTCAGCTCTCCATATCCATCAGCATTTTCTCTTGGTTCAGTCAGGTTTTCTTAGAGGGGACACTCTGTTCTCCAGCCTGGAATGGAGGTGGAGGACACATGTGCTCCCTCCCTGGGTTGGCTCTTTATATGGTGAGTGGCAACTGCTTTGGGACTCTCTCCTGTAGGCTGGGTCTGTGGGATGTAATTAGAAAGCAACTTTATTTCAATTCACTTACATTTATTCATTGAAGGAGGAGTTTCTGTTTCCTAGGGTACATGTGAAGATGCCTGTGACTTTTCTGCTTTGTCTTATGTTTAAAAATGTCCTTCAGTCTGTTGAAAATAGTGAGTTCCTCTTCAAAGGCTCCACTTATCCTCTATTTTTAAAAGCCTAACTTCCTTGCTACCTTGCTTCTAGTTATGGTAAACAAGCTTCCAACCATTCCCAATCTATAACCCACATCCATTCCCAATCTGTAAACCATAATCATTCCCAATCTGTAAACTACATCTGTTCCAAATCTGTAACCCACATCTGTTCCTTATTTTGCACCCTTAGTACCAAAACTGCTCTTCCTGGGCTGTAGCGCCCCTCCTGCTCCATTTGAAGTCGCCACTTGTGATCAGCTTTGACTGTGCGATCCAACCCCAGCCAATGGGGACCAAACACAGTAGCAGGGACTGACTACTACATTAGGGATAAAAACCCCTTCTCTCCTTTGTTCCATGTGCTCTCTCAGTGACCAGAAGAATGAGCAGTACCCTTCTGCAGAAGTAAATTTGCCTTGCTGAGAAATCCTTTGAGTGCTCATTTTCCTTGTGACTCCGAGCTCTTATTTCCAACAAGTCATTGCAGGTCACAAGCAAGCTATCATCTCAGTAATCAAAATGATTCAGTTCTTCATAATCAATGTAATTCTAAATTTGATTTTAACTTGAAACTCCCTGGTTTCCCCAGCTAGGGCCTGGTGCAGAGCAGGCCATGGAGTCGGCCTCTTCTCTCTTCCTGTTCTTGCCCTTCCCAATTCCTCAGCTGCTCTTTCTGACCCTTTATGATCAAGAATGAGCAGGGAGGAGAGGAATGTGGAGCAGGAAAGATGACTTAGCTGGGATCCTTGCAAGCTGACTTTGGACTTTGCCTAGTTGGCAGGTACTTAAATCTGACTCACAGGAGCCTGTGTGTTCCTTGGAGCCCCTAGAGCGTACACTGCATGTTCTTTCCAGTGAACAGGCATCTTTCCAGCACTCACCCCTCCCTCACCCTGGCCTCTGCCCTTCCTGGGTTGCCTCTCCCTGCCACCAGCTTTTGTCCTCCACAGCACATTTGGATCCACGGGAAATGCTCGTTTGTCTTCTGCCCTGCTATCAGTGGAAGGACAACTCAGGGCTGTGTTTCTTTTTTAATTTTTATGTTTTATTTTCTCTGTGCTCTGCCCAGAGTCTCAGGCTGCTCAGTCATGTTTTGCCCAGGAGCCCACTGTGCTACAGTTCCCAGGGGCTCATGAGCTGCCCCCATCATTTCCTAAAGATTCTTGGCAGACAACCTGAAGTCCTTGTGGGGCGTAACTCACAGCTTACCTCTCTCTAAAGAGACCTTTAAAATGTCTCTCACCAGTCACATTATGCTCTTCATATGGGCTGGTGGCTACAAAGTCTGGCCTGAGAGCATCCCTTCCTGAGCACAGCAGGCACCATGGTGGGCAGGGTCCATTTCAGCATCTGGTCAAGTGGATGCCCCCTTCTGCCTGCTGGGTCCTTGGTTCCAGAATCCCTGTTGCTGAATATGTCCAGGGACAAGCCCCACCTGTGTGCACAGAGTGAGTGGCATCATGTGGCTGTGTGTGTGGCACATGCCTCACTCCTGCAAAGCCAATGGCAATCTTCCCACTCATACGCACTGCCCACTGTCAGAGGCCCCAGGTCTCCAGCTTCCTGGCTTTTCCATCACATGAATGGAAAAGCAGAGGTTTCAGAGGAAGCAGAGGTAAATGCTTCTGTTCAATGATGACTTAGTAGAAACTTGGGTCATTCATTTTTCGTCATCACCTCTCAGTAACTAACAGTGTTTAACACGTGTTGGATGTTCAATTTTGTTAATAATGAAAATGTGTTCTCTGGTTTTCTATCTACTTATCTTTCTCCGATTTAGTGGTCCCTATTTGTGTCCTTACCATTGAGTTTTTATTTCTCATGATATAATATTCAGCTCCAGAATTTCTTTACATTTTTTTCTTCACTTTGAATGAACACCTACTATTATGACATCAGCTAAAATCTTTACAAATGAAACGCTCTCGTGTGTCTCTCTGGTTTTCACCTCTTTCTTGACTTTTTAATGCCCACCTGCCAGATACTCCCATGTTGTGTCTCGAAACTCAGTATACATAAAATCCAACTGAAGATCTTTTTCTCAGATTGGCATTTGTCATATCTCTTGTTCATACCTTGATTTCCTGAGAGGAAAGGCTAGGAACCCTTGGGTTATTTTTGTCCTGGTCCTCTTACCTCTACCCAACTTCTAAATTCCACAAGCTGCTATGTCGTGGTTGTCTTACAGTGTCTGCCTGGCCAGTCATTATTACATTTGTTTCAGGTGTACATTCCCAGCCAGCTCCCCAGGCCACCAATTTAGGAATATGATCCCTTGTGTTAGTCCATTCTCACACTGATATAAAGAGCTACCTGAGACTGGGTAACGCATAAAGAAAAGAAGCTTAATTGGCTTACGGTTCTGCAGGCTATACAGGAAGCATGGCTGGGGAGCCCTCAGGAACCTTTCACTCATGGTGGAAGGCCAAGGTGAAGCACGCATGTCTTACATGGCCAGAGCAGGAGGAAGAGAGAGGACAGAGGTACTACACACTTTTAAACCCAAGAACTCACTCACTATACAGGCTGGTCTCGAATTCCTGACCTCAGGTGATCTTCCCGCCTCAGCATCCCAAAGTGCTGGGATTATAGGCATGGGCCGCATCTGCAGCTGCTGGGAGCAGATTCAATGCTGGGAGTGCAAATGACCGCTAGGAGCTCTCGCATTCCTGCAGCATGGCAGCAGCAGCTTTCTGCTTGGAGTGAGCTGGAGCTCTGACAGTCTCCCTCGCACTCCCCCAGGGGCAGCCTTGACCCCTCCCTGGCAGTCCTTGCCCCAGTTGCTGGGAGATGGGCAGCAGGGCAGGTGGACCTCCTGCTCTGGTTCCACTTTCCATTGCTTTGACAGCCTAAGGGAGACTCACTAGGACTCTTGGGGCCCGACTCCTGCCATTGTGGCTCAGGCCCTGGGCATTTGAGCTGGTAGGGCTGGCAGGACCAGGCATCTGAGCAGTGACACCAGCCCCTGGGCAGGGCCTTGCTCCAGGAGGGTCTGTGTTCCTCCTGAATCATGCCCCACTAATGTCAAACCCCACACATGGGCAAAGATATTTGCCATTAGACCTGAAGTCCTGAAGCTCAACTGTGTTCTTCTATTCTGCTGTGTGGACAGCTGTCAGTACTTTGTGCTTTTTAACCTGCTCACATGGTGCAGTGACTGAGGATTGCAGATGTTCAGGGAGGCGGGTTTCTCTGCAGCTTAGGGGGCATATCTCCATCCTGAGCTGACCAGGGCTTGAGAGGTGTTCTTCCTGCGAGGTGCTGAACTCAGTGTGGGTGATGGGGACCAGAAACCAGGCACCTGAGCTCCATCCTACAGGGAGCATGCCTGATCTTTCCATTTTCAGAGGCTTCTCTTTGACAGTAAGTGTGATGACAGGCCTGGGGGCAGGGCAGTGAGTAACTTCTGAAAGGCATGGGCACTTCAGCGAGAGATTTAAATTAAGTGACAGGTAGTCAGGCATTTGTCAAGGGAAGTGCCATCCAGATGCTAAATACTGATTATTTCTGCAGTAATGACTGCAATACCTCACTCAATCTCTGTCTTTCCTGAAGAATATATAAATAAACACGATGAATCTATGTAGAGGCAGTAATTCAGAAAGATCTGTGTGTTTCATTACATAAATAGTGGTTTGTCATTAATTATTTGACAGGCTTGGATTGGGAGTTGTTAATGAAATGGATGAGATGGTGGGCAGACGAGCTCCCTCTTGTTTCGAAGAGCTTGTCTAGGGCTGAGTCATGGGGCCTGCCATTGCCTTGTGGAACTGTCTTCTTGTGGACATATCCATGTTTTAGAGGATTTCGTTTTTTAAAAGTTTCTCTTAGAATGTGAATTTTACAAAAAATGACCTCCCGAGTGGATGATTATTTGAAAAATGAATTGCTAGACAAAACTGACACAGCAGTTAGGAGAAAACCATTCAAGAACTAAAGTATGGAGAGAAACGGAAGGAGGAGGAGAGGATGCCCCTTTTTTCTTTCTCTCTCCACAGCCAAGCCTCCTCCACCTTTCTCAGTGTCTTCAAGTATAAAATGCCTCCCTTGTTGGTTTTAGCTACTTTCTCTCTCAGAGCGGGTGAAGTGATTCCAAAACTACAGGGGTCTTGTAAAGTTAGAAGCCGTGTGTCAACACGAAGCTGTGTGACTTTGGCTCTGAGGAAGAAAAGGCTGCTGAGTGCAGTGTGGACTCAGGGCTGTGGCTGGCCTCCTCCAGCCAAGTCACCATGGAGAGGGGCTGTGATGTGTCCTTAGGAGGTCTGGGTCTCTAGGTTGACTCAGGCGAGGGCTGAGAATGGTCAGCTCCCTCACCTGCTAAACCTGCAGCATCATCCTGAGAACACACCCTCCACCCTCCAACCTTGCACAGGTGCTGGTCCATCAAATGGCTGGGACAGGGCATGGAGATCTGTGCTGATTCTTTTCTCTCCCTTCCTCCCTCACTGTTTTCTTCTCTCACATGTCCTTTTCCTTTTCTGCTTGTCCCTGGTCTCCCCTTCCTGCCTCACAGTGTCTGGGGCTCTAGAGAGGCTGGACCTGGGGTGGGGTTCACGCAGACACAGGCATGGGCAGGTTCGATGGTCGGATATACATCGAATGGATTTCAGCTCACAGTAAGCTTTTTTTCTGAGATGGAGTCTCACTCTGTTGCTCAGACTGGAGTGAAATGGCATGATCTCGGCTCACTGCCTCCTAGCTTAGAGCAATTCTCTTTCCTTAGCCTCCTAGGTATTTGGGACTACAGACACATGCCACCATGCCCAGCTAATATTTGTATTTTTAGTGGAGATGTGGTTTTGTCATATTGGCCAGGCTGGTCTCAAACTCCTGACTGCAGGTGATCTGCCCGCCTCAGTCTCCCAAAGTGCTGGATTGCAGGTGTGTGCCACCACGTCCGCCCTCAGCTCACAGTAAGTTTTAGAGCCAGATATTTACAGACTAACTTGCCAGAAACATATATGATTTTATTATTCTAATTTATTTTAGGAGATATTATGAATTAAATTCAAGGTTAAATCCCACCTATCATGACAATTTCGTTAGGGAAAAATGTCAAACCATTTTGGAAATGGTTTAAGTGAGAAACTTGGAAAAATTTTCTACATTCCTCACTTACTTGTCAGGGCTTGTTCCTGACTTAATATCTATCAGGAGTCTTACCTTCTTTTTCTTTTTACTTTAGGTTTTTCTTGCCTGCTCAGTGATCTGGAGTCCTACCCCACCCAAATACCCTCGGGCCTAATAATTAACTTCATTGCAGGCTCCTGGGAAGCCTGGGTGGGCAGTATCCCACTCCTGAAGGAGATTTAAGGTGGGTTTGGTGAACCAGTAGGATCTGCATTTTGCTGTTTCTTTCCCTCTCCCAGAATTTGTACCTTTAAATAGATTTTTAGTGTCATTAAGTATATCAAAAGGAAACCCAGTGGGGCAAAGTGGCCAGGCTCTGTGGAGCTGGACTTGCCTGAGCCTCTCATCTTATCGATGAGGAAAGGCAAGACCAGAGAAGTCACCACTGCTTGGTTTGGGGCAGTTTCCTTCAAGTAATATCCAAGATGCAAAGCATATGGCTGCGGAAAAACGTGTATGAGAGGAGCTGAGAATGAGACAGCTGAGTAGTGGGGGCAGGTCATGGAGGGCTGCGCTCACCATCAGGAAGTCCGGACTTCACTGTGAAAGACATGGAGACCCTCATGTATGTCTAGGATGTGGTGACAGCTAGGCTTGTAGGAGACAGGTCCCTGCTGTGTGGGGGTGAAGCTGGAGGCAACATGATGCCGGAGCTAAGAGATGGTCACTGAAAGTCCAGCGAGAGTTAACGAGGACTGGACAGCTAAGAGATGGTCACAGGAAGTCCAGCGAGAGCTAACGAGGACTGGACAGTGACAGGCAGGGCAAAGAGTGAGAGGAACTTCGGTGGCTAGAGGCAACAGAACTTGTTGATTTAGGAGAGGAGATGAAGGACTGAGGGGTTTCTGGGCTGGGGCCTGGGAGGATGGAGAAGCCACTTGCTGTGTTCTGGGATGTGAGAGGAGAAGCATTCAGTTCTGTACACAGTGAGTTCCCTGAGAGCGTCTCAGTGGGATCTTGGTGCAGTTGGAAGTGTTCCTAGAGAGATGAGAACTGGCACCAGCAGCAAACATCCAGGAACCCAGAAACTGTCAGCACAGGTGCCTCCTGAGCCCCCTAGACTCACCAGGGCCCACCAGGACCCACCAGGAAGCAAGTGTGGAGCTGGGAGTGAGGAAGCTGCATGTGCAGATCTAGGGGAAGACTGGCATTTAAAGGGCAATTCTGGGAAGCATGGAATCATCTTAGCTAAAGGGAACCACCATTAGTCACTCCTTGTGATGAAGGTGCAGGATATTCCTGCTTCCATGCACGTTACTTCTGGGCTGTGGGCAAGTTTGGAACTGCTCTTGTCCCCCAGCATAGCCTCAAGGGAGTGGAGTGCACAGTTCCTATAGAAGCACAGTTTCTACAGGAAAAGAAGGCGTGGCTTAGAGCATGAGGGCTAAGGTAAAGCTGGGGATTAGAGATAGCCAGCAGTGAGGGAAAGGGCTCTAGATATGAGTGGGCAGAGGAGGGAATTCAAGAGAGAAAGAGGAGCATATATTATGCAAATTTTAAATTTTTTAGTAGCAAGTAACCTAGTAAAAACTAGCTGAATCCAAAGAGAATTTATTGGCTCACAACATAAAAATCTAGTGAAAGATTCTAGCTGATGTTATAACTAGATATAAAGTTTAAATAAGTTTTTCAGAAATTGTTTCTTTGCTCCTCATCCACCTGTCTATCCACCTACCTACCCATCCAACCCTCCCTCATCCACCCACCTACCCATCCAACCCTCCCTCTATCCACCCACCTACCCATCCAACCCTCCCTCTATCCACCCACCTACCCATCCAACCCTCCCTCTATCCACCCACCTACCCATCCAGCCCTCCCTCCATCCCCTATCCACCCACACACTCATTCGACCATCTGTTTATCCGCTGACCCCCTGCACATCATTCTTTCATCTCTACTTTCCTCCATCCCTCCCCCATCTCCCTCCCCCATCCATCTGCCCATTCCCTCCACCCACCTGTTCATCTCTCCGTTCCTCCCTCCCCATCCCTCCACCCCTTGTTCACCCCCTATTCGTCTGTCCCTGCATCTCTCCATCCACTTCTCCCTCTTCTTGTCTCTGCTTCTCTTTGTATTTTGTTGTCACTGTTCTCTGCTGCATAAGGCCTCCTGAAAGCAGCATCCATTTATTCCTTGTAGCAAGATCCCTAGAGAAAGACTGATAATTTATCTCTCAGTGTTCATAAACTCTCAGGGTGAATTTTATTTGGCCTGACTTGGATCACCTGCCAATATCTAAACTGATTGCATGTCCAGGTGCTGGAGTCTTTTAATCACTGCAGACCCCCACCCTCACCTGACCAGCATGCCACAGCAGGACCACGTGCAGGGCCGTGGCTGCAAGGTGCTGAGGAGCTGAGCACTCAGCCAGCCCGTGGCCACGACGGTGCACCGCCAAGGCCATGCTACTTACCTCACAGCCAGGATCTGGGATCAGGTTATGTCCTATGCAGCCTGATGAAGAGTGAAAAGGAGCTAAATGCAGAGTGCTGGGGCAGACTAGAGACCCAGCGCACCTGACCCAGCCTGGGATGGTCAGGGATGACTGCCGTGCAGGAGGCGGCATCAGAGCTGTTCCTGAATTGAAAGCCTGGCATGGAATTAGGGATGCATTCCTCAAACCTGAGTCAGGGTGCAAGGCAGCCACGTGATTGTGCTCCTCTTACCCTTAGGAAGGGTTGAGAGACTTCCATCCTTTGGCCTGCAGCTGCTGAAATGACCCTTGCAAGACACTGAATCATCTCTAATGAAAAAATACACCAATATGCTGCACATTTGGAGCTCATCGCTTCAGCCTCATCCATGGGCTTATTCCTAGTAATGCTGCTGCAGCTAACAGGGACTTTTTTCCTCTGAGTCTCTGCAGCTGTAGGCCCCAGGGTCCCCTTGAGAGGCAGTCAGCACCTGCAGCTGCGGGGGCTCCACCAGGATGGATTTTGAGGACACCAGCTCTTCACCATCCTTGACCAAGACAGTGGGCCCCATGGGACGTGCGGCCCCAAATTCCCTGTTATTCATGTGTACACTCAATTGACCCCTCCCCAGTACATCATTTTTGACCACCCAGTCCGGAAAACACCCTGGGCATCCTAATGAGCTAGATGATGTGTTTTGATTCTTGACGAATTTACTTATGAACCGTAACACCTTAATTCTAGATGATGTCTTTTGATTCTTGATGAATTTGCTTATGAACCGTATCACCTTGCTGATGTGTTCTGTTCAGCATGTTTCAGTCACATCAAGTAAAACTATTTCCCCCAGAAAATATAGTCAACATTTGTGATCAGATCAGCTCTGCCTGGGGAGGCTGTGCTCATGGCACCATTTAGCGACAGTAAGCGACTCCAGGGAAAGTTCCAGAGGTGTCACCCCCATGGCAGCAGCTCAGGTACAGCCCACATGGAGGCAGTTTCACTGAGGGGCCCTCTGAGGCCCCTGCTCTGAGATTCTAAGACAGGACTTGAAGAATGTTCCAACATTTAAACAAGTGAACCCTACGACCGCCTGCTGTAAGACAGAACAGTGTCCCAATTTTGCCAAGGTGATGTGAACATCTCGGTGTGGATCTGTTATGGGTTGAATGTAGTCCTGCCCAAATCCTTATGTTGAAGTCCTACCCCCTGATGTGATTGTATTTGGAGACAGGGCCTTTAGGGAGGTGGTTAATGTAAAATGGGCTCACCAGGTGGGCCCTGATGCAATGTGGCAGCCTCATAAGAGGACATGAGGACACAGACACACACAGAGGGATGATCCTGTGAGGACCCAGGGAGGGGGTGGCATCTGCATGCCAAGGAAAGAGGCCTCAGGAGGCAAGAGGCCTGCCAACACCTTACTCTGGGACTTCCAGCCTCCAGGGTTGTGAGAGATAAATGTCTGTTGTTTCAGCCTCACAGTCGATGGTGCTTTGCTGTGGCAGCCCCAGCAAGCTAACCTGGGGTCTAAATGATATTTAAACTGGTTCAGTCTGACTGTAGGGCCTTTCCACCAAGAAAGTACTCTAAAAACTGTCCTAAGATCCAGGAGTTGAAATCCCACTGGGGATTGGTCCAGCCCCGCGTGTTAACTTCTTTGCTTTTCAGCCTCTGGTTGTTTATGTGTATTTACAGTTATATAATACAGTATGCGGCACCTGTGTTTGTATTTTCAGTTGTTATCTGCATGTGATGTGGTGTGTGCCTTATGCATTAGGGTTATAACATGCTCTCCAGCTACCTGTTCCCGTGCCTGTGCATCTCACACCGGCGGTGGGTGGGCTTGCCTGGGGCCTGCTCCTGGGGAGTGCGGCCTTCTCCCTCCCAGACCCTGCGGCCCCGTTGCCCAGATGCCTTGTCTCACCGCCTGCCTTTGTCCTGAGCATTTGCTCCTCTCCCGGCCTCCCTCATCTCCTTTGCCTTCAAAGTTTTCCACTTTCCAGACTAGCCGCATGTGGTCTCCAGCGATCCCGCCTTTCCGCCCTCCTGTCACCTGTAGCGGCTGGTGTGTGAAGCCTGAGGACAGGGACAGCCCAGCGTCCACCTGCAGTCACAGCCCAAGGGTGCCCAGGGCTGGAGAAGTGTGTGTAGATGAGTGCACCACACCCCCTCTGCAAACTCCAAGTGTTTCTTCAGCTATAGATGGAAACTTGGGGCCTCCCAGCAGGTGAACCCTAAAACACTTTTCCTCCCTCAGCAGTTCAGGGCTCCCTTGTTGTCTACAACAGTGGAGCTAGGCCAGGCTTCCTCACCCTGAGCAGATGTTGGTTCCTTTGCAGGCCAGATGCTATGTGATGATTCCTTAGTGATCTTTAAGTAAGTGGGAATCTTGCGAGTTTTGAGTTTTTAAAAACAAATGAAGTCTACATGGAGTATTTCAAAGAGCAATAGCAGCCTCTATATAGATTTGTCAAGCAAATCAAGCCTCTGGGTCTGGGGTGAGGAGAGTGGGGCTGGTTCTCCCACACTCTTGCCCCTTTCAGGCCTTTGTCTTGCATGGGCTGTGGTGGCTCTGGCAGTGTGGATTAGATCTGATAGGTTTCGCTGTGCTGTGATCAGCATCCTGCTGGCCACAAAACTAGGAAGGGCTGGAGCGACCTCTTGTGAGCCATGTGAGGCTGTTTTCTTTCTGCAGTCACCAGTTCACGCAGCAAGTATCAGAGCGCTCCTGTAAAGCACGCCTCTCCACAGCTGCCAGGGGAGCTTTCTCTGGCAGAAAGTCTTCATCCTGTATGTAGGATATGGCAGCCTTTGAGGCTGCGGAACTGAAGTTTTCATTTTATTCTGTTTTAATTCATTGAAATTACGAGTATTGTCACTAACTTTACGCAAACATATGAGGGAATGTTGATTTCGAGTTTGTGGCATAAGGTCCAGAGCTTCTGAGAAGCTCACGTGGAAGCCTTGTTTCTCCACGTTTTTTGTAGTTTGTACTGAATCACACACCATGCTGCCTCCCTGTTTTTTCAGGGATTTCCAACACAGAGTTTCCGGAGAAGGCTGGATTAATCTCCTTTTGGATAGGTCCATGGGGGCTCTGCTGCTTTTCCCCTTGGCCCTGGACGAGGTCATCATAGAGGATAGCAGCAATGGCTCAAAGGTACTGGTGGAACCCAGCAAATTATCCCAGAGCCCACTCAGAACACAAGTGCTATGTCCCCCTAACGCTTTGCAATGAGTCTCTGATGGGAACACACTCAGTCAAGGACAGGCCCAAGTTGGGGCTTGCAGGCTGCCGATTCAGAATGGTTTATGAGACGGGAACCACATTTTCTAACACCAAGACCTGAATTTCTCAATTTAATCCAAGTCGTGACTTAAGCTAGTGCCCTTCCGTTTCTCTATTACATTTCTGTTCGGCATGGATCAAATTGCTTATAAGGTAGAACAGGTTTGAACTGCAATCTCTCAACCAGAAAATTCACTTACTCTCATGAAACTTTGTATTCCTTGGAGAGTTGCTTAAAGAAACATGTAAAACCATCTTTCCTCTTTGAATACTCCAAACTTACCTGCTGCAATTTCTTGCCAGGCAGCAAAGTGCTGTTTGCCTATTTGTATCTCTCTTTACCTTCAGACACTCTTTAAGAGCTAGAGAATTCACTCAGCCTCAGGCCAGGCTGAGCCTCACTCTACAAGTCACATTCCTGAGGTGTAGGGGGTCAGAGTGATTCTCATTGTTCAGAACCAGGTGAGGGGTCAGCCAGGGCATGGCCTGCTCTCCAGGCTTGGTTCAGATAGCCATCCACCCCGTTTTCAAGCGCACACATAAGAAATGCACCAAAGCTTACATCCATACAAAAACTCCACATGGATGTTTATGGAAGCTTTATTCATAATCGCCCAAACTCGGAATCAACCAAGATGTCCTTCAGTAGATGAACGGATAAATATGTCCAGACAATGGAATATTATTCGATGCTAAAAAGAAATGAACTATCAAGCCATGAAAAAACATGGGAACCTAAAATGAATATTACTGAGTGAAAGAAGCCAATCTGAAAAGGCTACAACACATTGTGTGCTTCCAACTGTAAGACATCCTGGAAATGCAGAATTACCGACAGAGTAAAAGATAAGGACTGGTAGTGTGGGAAGGGTGAATAGGTGGAGCACAGAGCATTTTTAAGGCAGTGACTCGACCCTGTGTGATACTGCAGTGGTGAGTTCATACACTGCATGTTTTCCCAAATCCATAGAATGTACAACAGCCGTGAACCCTGATGTGAACAGTGGACTCTGGGTGACGATAGTGTGTTAACGGAGGTTCATGGACAAATGCATCACTCTGGTGGGGGATGTTGATAATGGGGGGCTTGTGCACGTGGGGAGGTGGGTTAATGGGAAATTTCTGTACTTCTTGCTCAGTTTTGCTCTGACTCTAAAACTGCTCTAAAAATAGTTTATTTAAAAATACACCAAAGTAATGAGGCCAGGTGTGTATGCAGCCACAACCAAATGATATTTGTATGAGTCAGGTAAATTTGAGATCTGAAAAATGATCACCCCAGGGAGGCTGACTGTCAAGGGGCATTTACTGAGAACCTACCATGTGCTCATCTGGTGCTTCAGATGACCTATTAGCTATTATTATTACTAAATAATTCAAAACAAAGTCAGGTGCCTTCAATCTTGTTGCCACCAAAGCTAACAGAAGGAACAGAATGAAAATGTACACAGGCACATTTACCAGAACATGCCCCATGGAGCCCTGGCCCTGCCTATTGTGCGTGGCTGTCATCTGCAGGAGGGTCCCGTGGACAGGTGAGTTTGGGAAATGCTGGGTTATGGAAGTATCAACAGGCTTCCTTACTGCAAGATTTCTTATAGTCAATTCACACTTCAGATCTCCAAGAGGGTGATACAGACAGCCATGTTTCCCGTAGTTAGTTGGCCCAGAAACAGTTTCTTCTGGGAACATTTTGTAAGATTAGTGCTCCTTGAGGGAGAGTCTAACCTGAGTGGTAGAGATTCACAAACCGTCTGGATTCTTGCCCTGGAGTATAAAAGGCCAGGGGGAAAGGACTGTGCTCCCAGGAAGGTGTGGTGGGAAAGGGGACGTGTTTCTCCACCACCCACAGACTGGGCTGAAAAGCCCTGTCACAGGGGCTGAATCTCTGAGGTCAGAGGGTGAGGTGAGAGGACAGAAAAACAGGCCACATGGCTTTCAAAGGAAATGGTGAGTCTTACCATGGCTCTCTGGGCTGATGCCAGGGACTGGCACAAGGTAGGGACTGAGTGTGAGTGCAGGAGGCACCCAGGTCTGGAATGCCCAGGACGGACCGTAGGACATGAGGAACATGGGCTGGGCCCTCACGGAATCTGAATGGCTGAAAAGAAGGAAGGGTGATCCTGCTACAGCAGGTGTTGTGAATATTTCCTTTCCCTCCGAACTAACATCTAACTTCTGTCAGTTTCCGTCATTGTCTTCTATGGAGCTCTTCATTCCCATATCTTGTTGCCCTTAAAATCCACCTGTTGAGTACCTGCCACGGATCTGCAGTCAGCGTGTTACCTGGGTTCTCAGGTGATGCTTGCAGCAATGCCATGGGATTCGCACACTCTTGAATAGATGCGGACATTGGGGGTCAGGTGTGGTTAAGTGATTGTGTGACTCCTTGTGAAGTGGCAGAATTGGAACTCAGATTCACAGATCTGATTCCAAAGCCTGTGGCCCTAAGCACAGTGTTACATTAGACAATGAGCCCTCTACATTAGACAATAAATGGACAGAGCGGGGGACTTCAGGACCAGCTGGTCTGCAGCAATGGGTAAGAATTGGAGATCTAGAAAATACTCTTGGATAGTTATGAAAGCCAAGTGTAGAAGTACAGGCTTAATTCCATATGAAATAAAGAGTCACGAAAGAAAATGAGGAGAGGTGTGTTCAGGCAGATGAGCTTGAGAGTACTATGAAATATGTTTGGGACTCAGAAAATAGTTCTGAAAGAAATGAGCACATTGATGAATGAAGGTACAGTTATTTGGAGAAAATGAACCTGGTTATGAGAGTAACCATATCAAAATGTGTTTCTTAAACTGGAGTCTTCAGAACCCAGGAGGTTCCTCGGTATGTTCTTGGGAACTATATGTGTCTGAGAAACGTATTTCTGGTGTCAAACTGACAGTCACTTCAAATCCATCATGGCACTTATGATGGATTGTTTTCAAGTTAAATGCTATAAAGAAAATACTTCTCTTTTGAACTATTAATTCACAAATTAAGTGTTTTTTACTGACTACACGTTGGTTCCTCAGGTAAGGATTTCTCAGGTCTCAGGTCTTTAGGATCTTTGAGGCGTGTGACTTCTCAGATTGGATGACACTGACCTAAGTAGCTGTAGTATGCATTCAGGCATGAGGGAGGTCAGAGACCGGGACAGCCGAGCTCCAAACAGCTCTTAAAGGAGGACGTTGAAGAGCAGGCTGCTTTGCATGAAGGGACCTGTAGACACGGAGAACACTGGTTTATCAGGAAACAGCCCACCCTTTCCCTCTGCCAGACACGAGGCTGTGGGGTACCCATCTCTCACCGTCTCCTGAATGCATAGCAAAACCAAAAACCTCGTTTGTTAACACATACAGTTCAAGGGGGAAAGGCTTACATTGAAGCAGAAAGGATGGAGGTTTATCGGCATCTTTTCTTTGAGGCCTCCTAACGTACTTCTCGTGGACTAAAGTTGTTCACTTTCTTTAGAGGATGTTAGCTAAAGATGTGGTAAGACCACAGTTTGGCAGAAAAGTGAATATTCAAAGACAAATGTATACAGTGATTTTTAAATGGTTTTCACTCCGCTTCACAACTCAACTTTTGGCTAATGCAAGAAGGTTGCAAAGGGAGAATTGTGCTTATAATTCCAGCATTGGGATGGAAGCTTCTGAATACAAGAGCACAGCATTGCAGCTGTTGAATGCAATTTTTTCATTTTTAAGACAGTTTTAAGAAGAATGCATTGATTCCACAACATGCTGTTGTGGAGCCATCCAGGAGTGTTTACTCACTTATTTAAGACAGGCGTATTTTCCACTTGAAGTGTGAGAAAAAAATATGGCATTCGCTCATTGTTCTTTTTATCTGGGTTTTATTTCTCTGAATTTTAAAGAAAGTAAGAAAAATACCATCCCTGAAGGATAAAATTTCCTCAAATATAAAAACATCTGCTCTCTAAAGACCAACTGTCTGAGTCTGCTGAGTCTGCTTTTTGCTGCTAAAACAGAACACCACAGACTGGGTAATACATAAACAATAGAATTTTACTTGGCTGATGTTTCTGGAGGTGGGAAAGTCCCAGGTTAAGGGGCCACATCTGGCAAGGGCTTCTCGCTGCATTGTAACATGGCCAAAGGTGTTATGTGATGAGACAGGGAGAAAGCGCTGCTTTCACTTTTGTAACAAGCCCACTCCCATGATAATGGCGTTAATCCATTGATCAGGGCGGAACCTTCATGACCCCCATCACCTCTAAAGGCTCTACCTCTAGGCATGGTTGCAATAGGGATGAAATTTCTAACACATGAACTTCAGGGATATGCTCAAATCATATAAAGGGCCCTGAGAAACACATTTCCACTAACTTCAAAATGGTTCCTAAAAATGGAGTGCTGGGAGAGGAGCAGGGCGTTAGAAGGATGGTTATGAAGAGGATGGAGTGCTGGGAGAGGAGCAGCGTATTAGAAGGGTGGTTATGAAGAGCATGGCGTGCTGGGAGAGGAGCAGGGCGTTAGGAAGGGTGGTTATGAAGAGGATGGAGTGCTGGGAGAGGAGCAGCGTGTTAGGAAGGGTGGTTATGAAGAGGATGGGGTGCTG